>JASDQU010307890.1:14185-42801 GCA_032191745.1 Picea mariana
CGACGATCAAATTTTATGTCTCAAAATTTTTCACTGCAAAACGTGTAAAACATAAGAGAGCATGATGGGGAAGTTCAGCGGCCGGTTTGTATATTTGTAGAATTTTGGGAAAGTGGCTAAGTATCGAATAGAGAAATGGTCGGTCAAACTCGTTTTCAGAATTAAGGATTGAATATTTCATGAACGGGCCAACCCGACGACGCACGAACGACATTCCATGATGTTTGAAATTACCGCTCAGAAGGGATAATATAACCCTCCAGAAATCTTGGTTTAATGCGTATTAATGGGAGATCTCTTGAAATCTTGGTTTATCATTAAATATTGCTAATTGCATACTTAGAAATAAGACCTTATACACACACACACATTGTAACGTCCCTGACCACCCATGGCTGGGCTGCGCTACACCAGAGAACTCTTACTATTCTCTCATTGCAGAACATAATGTGACATACCCAACAACCAACTGAACTATGCCACATAAATTTTCTCTTCAAATACATACATATACACATATGAATATATACATATCGAACTGCATGCAATTAATACATAAACACGCAGAACTCTCGCGGAAGCTTTATCAATAAAACATAATAGACAATTACTTTACATAAATGCACGAATCCATGCTGAAATAACAGTAAACGCGTACATGTGACATATACAGGAAATACCCATAAACATACAGACAATTATAATCATACATATAATAAATCCATGTAACAAGCATGCAATTAATGATGCAGCATGTAAACTTATCACACAATCGGTACTTATCTTGGTAAGAATGTCACCAACTGCGTGCAGACCGTCCACGAACCTCCCATCCTTAGACTACACTATTCATCACTCTCAACAGTCAGTCAGCCCTAACCTGGGACTAAACTCCACCCGAGTAAATGGATTCCTAACCAGGCTAAAGGCTCGTAGACAATAGGAAATACTCCGTCTCAGGTGCTCAATCAACTAACATCCTACAACCTCTCATTCCCCACATGCCTGTCCCACCCAAGGAAGTGTGCCCCTTCTCTGCTCAACAGTCCTTCAACTGCCCTACTTCCCTTCCAGGGCTTCAACAACAGGCTAGACAGAAAGTCTTAGAGCACTATAGTTGCAGTTTAGCACCTTCAAGAAATCAATCCCCACCAATTCTCTCACCCGGAGAATTTATCACGGGCTTGACAACCCGCCTCTTCAATATCCCATAGGCCTGATAACCCACTTCTTCAATCTCGCTCCCAAGATGACCAGGTACACCAACATGAAAAGGCTATGTAAACTGGTTCAGGTACAATGGTAGGAGGGTATGAGGATAGCTCAATGACTATGTGAATGCTTCTGGAATAATGGCTCCATGGTCGAAGGAATGATGGTAAGATTCATGGGAAGATCCTGGGAAAGATGATGGTTCGAATGATAGGAGGATGTAAAAATGAGCTAAGTCTCGACCATATGTATGCATGTCCCTAACTTGACACTTGTCACATTGAGAGATACTTTGGTCCACTTATCCCCAACTTTAGAACTTAGGATAAAATAATTATCCATACTTTATGTTTTAAGAATTATTAATATAATATTCATTTTTGGCTTAAACTCTCTAGCTTAGCCCTTTCCCTTAAATTTTGGCCCTACCTTTCCCTAACTAGTGGATTCTAGTCCCCCATCTCTTTTATCATGGTCAGTCTACGTGCAACGATGCATTTTATATTAATCATGAGACATATACAAATTAAGTGCACTAGCCTTTGACATCCAGGCACTCTAGCCTAATTCCAAAACATAAGCATCCCAGCTTATAATAATTGGCTCACTAGCCTATAACATATATCAAATACACAGAGGTTCACTGACTTCAATACTATGCACACTTTAGTTACTACACATGGTATTCGTTGTCCTCAATATTGCGTGCACTTTAGTTACTGTGCGCGGTATTCAGGAATGTGCACACTACATCATTTTACTGTGCAGTACCTGCGTGCACTATGCCATGAAAGGTGCATTACAAAATGATGTCAAAACAGCTCACCATATTAAGTATACTTGCATTACATTTACAATTGGGTTTGGTCGAGGGATATTACAATCCCTTCCCCTTATTTATGCACTGTCCTCAATGCATCATGTACCCATATACAACACAAATTTTCAAAAATTCTCAAAAAGGTGTGGGCATTCTGCCCGCATTGCATCCTCATGCTCCTAAGTAGCATCCTCAGGACCGTACCAGGTCCATTGGACCTTTACAAGCTCTATGGCTTGATTTCAGAGCTGTTTGATTTTTCGGTCCAGAATGCACACCAGATGCACTTGAAAAGCACCTTCTTGGTCCACCTGAATCACATTCCAATCAATAACATGATTAGAATCAGGTATATATTTATTTAGAAAATATACATGGAATAAATTATGAACATACATAGATGCAGGCAATGCAATCATATAAGCAATTGGACCAATCCTCTCTAGAATTTCAAATGGTCCACAAAATCTGGCTGCCAACTTGGCATAGCTTCAGGGAACTCCTGTTAGCTTTCACTTTCAGGAAAACATGATCACCTATTTTGAACTCTCTATGAGTTATGTTCTTATCGGCATAACTTTTCTTCTTGTCTTGGGTAACTTTCAAATTCTACTTAATTTTTAACATTTTCTCCTCCATCTCCTTGAGCAACTCTGGCCCAACTACTATTCTATCAACTAGATTATCCCAGCTCACTGGAGTATTATACTTTCTACCGTAAAGTGCTTCAAATGGGCTCATCTTTAACGATGCCTAATACCCATTGTTGTAAGCGAATTCTACCAAGTGTAGGTAGTCTTCCCATTTTTATGCTTTATCCATCACATACATCCTCAACATATCTTCTATCACTCTATTCACCCTCTCTGTCTATCCATTAGACTTGGCATGATAAGTTGTACTAAAGTTCAGATTCATTCCGAATCCTTTGAACAATCCTTTCCAGAAATTTGAGGTGAATTTCAGGTTTTTATCAGATACAATTGTTTTAGGAATTCCATGCAATTGTGCTACTTTCTTTAGGAAAATATCAGCAACATCTGTTGCCTTGTGAGTAGTTTTCAGTGGAATAAAATGGGCATCTTTTGTAAGCTTTCCCACCACCACCATGATCAAATCATGCAGCTTGCCTGTTCTGGGAAATCCTGTAATAAACTCCATTGTCACCACTTCCCACTTCCATTCAGGAATGGACAAAGGTTGCAACAACCCTGCTGTGTGCCTATGCTCATATTTAACTTTCTGGCATTCCATACATCTCGCGATGTATTCAAAAACCTCTTTCTTCATGCCTGGCCAATAATATTGGCTCTTGACCACTGCCACAGTTTTTTGATATCCAGGGTGCCCTGCACAAGGGACATTATGCATCTCATGCAAAATCATACGTTTCAAGTCCTGGAAATTTGGTACAAAAATTCTGCTCTTGTGCAACAGTATTCCATCTATTACCAAATTATAAATATCCATCTTCTATGGCATCTTACCTTGTTGTAGCTTTTCTACCAATTCTCTGTACTGCAGGTATGCATTTGCAGCCTCCAAAATTTTTCTTTTAATATCAGTTTGATACATGCCAATGGTTGTAGCATGTAGTTCATGCACCCTCCTGCTGAGTGCATCAGCCACTTTATTCTCTTTCCCTTTGATATGCTTTATATCAAAGTCATATTCGCTTATAAATTCTAACCATTTGCTTTGCCTAGCATTTAGATTCGGTAGATCAAATAAATATTTTAGACCATTGTGTTCTGTTCTTAGCTCAAATCTTTTCCCCATGAGGTAGTGTCTCCATTTCCTCAATGCATGCACTATGGCTTCCAACTCCAAATCATGAGTGGCCTAGTTTCTTTCATGCTCCTTCAACTTCCTTGATTCATAACATATCACAAATCCATTTTGACTGAGGACTCCACCAAGTCCTTCTTTACATGCATCTGTGCATACAATGAAGTCTTCATTTGGGTCTGCAATCCTTAGTATTGGAGCACTTGTCAATAATTTTTTCAAGTGTTCGAAACTCTTTTCACAATCCAATGTCCATTGAAACGTCACACCCTTTCTTTGCAAGGCAGTGATTGGGTGTACTATCCTTGAGAATCCTTGAATGAATCTCTTGTAATAGATGAAAAGACCTATGAATGATCTCACCTCTATCACATTCTTTGGCGTTGACCATTCTCTAATAGCTTCTATCTTGTCAGGATCTATTGCTATTCCATCCTTTGAAATGATATGCCCCAAATAGTGAATTTGTTTATGATAAAATGAGCACTTGCTCAACTTGGTATACAACTTATGCTCCCTTAATACTTGCAACACCATCCTCAAATGATGTTCATGCTCTTCCTCTGACTTAGAATATATAAAAATTTCATCCTAAAAGACAATGACAAACTTGTCTAAATATTCTCGAAAAACACCATTCATTAAGCACATGAAAACAACTGGTGCATTTGACAACCCAAATGGTACCACTGNTCATCAATCCTTGGCAAAGGATACTTGTTCTTAATAGTCACTTTATTTAACTGTCTGAAGTCAATGCACAATATTAATGTTCCATATTTATTTTTCACAAACAAGAATGGGGCACCCTAAGGTGACACACTTGGGCATATATACCCCTTCTTCAGAAGTTCTTCAATCTGCATTTGCAACTCCCTCAATTCTGGTATACTCATTCTGTAAGGAGTCTTTGACATTGGAGCTGCTCCAGGCATTAAATTTATAGAGAAACCAATGTTTCTCTTTGGGGGTAGTCCTGGTACCTCTTGGAATACATCTTCAAACTTTTTTAGGACCGCATAATATTCCAAATTTGGCACCTTCTCTTTAGGTGTCTCATTCATATGAGCTTCAAATATTTGACACCCTTTTCTATAACATTTCTTCAATTGCAATGCTGAAATTTCTCTAATGGTTACTGCTCTGGGAATTCCCGGTACCTTCCTTTGGTTCCCTTCCTCATCCAAGCAAGTAAATGCTTTTTTATGACATTCTAAGAGAGCATGATGTTAGTCCAACCAATCCATCCCAATTAGATAGTCATAGGAACCTAAAGGAAAAATGTTCAAATCTGCCTTGGTGTTCAGTCCATTCATGTCCATGAGGCATGACTTAACCATCTCATTAACTTTTCTTTTGGCTCCTGTAGCCAGCTACACCAACCAAGATTTTCGATGCTTTCTTCTTGGCAATTGAAAACTTTCCACCATCTTAGGAGCTATATAACTATGAATAGCTCTTGAATCAATTAAAATAGAAATGATTCGATTGTTGATCATACCTTCCACTTCAATCATGTGGGACTAATAATCTTCTTTCTTGTTGTCCAGGGCTGCATAGATCCTTGGCACATTTCTTCCCATGTCCTCCACTGTTTCATCTTGTTGTACATTGTGAACAGTCCTTCCTTTTTCACCTCTGTGAGGACAATCTCTGAACCTATGATCTCCTTTACAACCCCAACATTGAATAGGTGGTTGTCTTGGCCTTTGATCCCCTCTTTCAATAGTTATGGGCTCTCTAGGATTTTTTTGTCCCTATGGATTATTTCTGAAGAATGGTGGCTTAGATCCCTTCTTCCTCAGATCCATCTTTAATTTCTTTTTGTCTTCCCAAGCCTTTTGGATAGTTGGCCTTTTTTTCTATTGATCATATAGGCATTTAACTCTCTTTATGGTCTCTTCCAATGTCTTGGGATCATCATATTGTATTTTGTCACTGATGAACGATGAAAATCCACTCAAATACCTTTGAATTTTTACTGTCTCATCCTTGATGAAAGAGACATACTTCAGCAGTTCTAGAAACCTTCTCTCATATTCATCTATTGTCATACTTCCAAGCTTGAGTTCAAAGAATTCTTTCATTTCCTTGTCATAATATCTCTTAGTCAAGTATTTATTCTCAAAATACTTCTTGAATTCCCTCCAAGTAACACTTTTCTCTTTAATGTGTTGTACATACACAAGTTGATCCCACCACATGGATGCCTTTCACTTGAGTTGATAGATGGCAATTCTACCCTCTGCATGAGAAGAATAATTGTGTAATTGAAAATACTTTCTCATGCCCAACAACCATATTTTTTCATCTTCATCCTTCTTTTTCTCACCATCAAATGTAGGAGTTTTTATTTTTTTCATTTCTCCTCATAGCTCATCCACCCCAGACCTCTTATGTCTTATGACAGGGGATGAACTTGAGTTGCTTCCTGCTCTCTTATTGGAATGCCTCGGGGAGTGATGGTTATGTCTGATAACACTTCTTGATTTTCTTTTCTCATAATGAGACCTGTGACTTCCAGATTTTCTTGAACCACTCTCCTTATCCAATTTCTTTTCTATTATGTTCAAACCCTCCAATAACTTCATGTTGAAGTCATCCTGCTGCTCCTTGGATTTCATAAGCCTTTCATTATCAACTTTATGGCTTTGGACATCCCTTTGCAATTTTTTAATGGTTTCTGCCATATTCATGTTTTCATTCCTCTCATCTCCATGTCCATTGGAGTTTGTTCCTTCAATGCCCAAATGGACATCCATCCCTATACTCTCATCTTACTGACTGTAATTCTCCTATGCTACTTCCATTCCTATGAAATTTGCACTGATCTGATCTGAACTAGTTTTTGTTAATTCCGAAAAACGTGCAACCATCAAAATTTATTAGGCTAACTAACTCAACAATTCATGAAAAAAAAAATATGAACCATTTTGGTTCAATAATACATCAAAATTATTTTTTCTGATTCCTGGGTGTTATCACCATGACAATTTTTAGATAGGACCCAAGTCTTGAGAATTTAGCAAGAAATGCACGACACTTCCAGAGATACATTGGTGTGAGAGATGGTTTGCCGAAACCACTTTCGCCAAAGTCCTGATGTCATGTGTTTCAATATGTCAAAACCACCACTTGTGGGACGGGCGATGGCTAGTCAGATCACCCCGCCTTACTCATTCGGTACTTCACAGCTGTATGATGCCAGGTGAATGCCGCCATGTAACGAAATCAAAATCTAATCATTTGAAATGGATTAGATGAGCATGGTAATCTAACGTACTTGTGCGCAAGTCTGTTTGTGATTCATGATTGGAACTCTATATCTACCAATTCTCAAGTATGGAGGCATCATCTTATCCATAACTCGAGTAATCTCCAATTTGGTCGACCTTCTAATCTCTGTGAAATCATTTTTGGTGTCCACAAAATTGAGGTACATGGACAAAGCTACATCTAGTGAGATTAGTTATGCTAGCAAAATGGAATATTTTCCTGCGAGTAAGAAGGAAAAGGTAGTTGCGCATATCTTAGCAACTAAATTTCACACATAACCTGCCACAGACTCGAAATCGAAAGTCAGGTTAAATCCCATTATGAAGGATCTAGTCATCAACAGGCGAGATGTTAAGAAGAAACATAGCAAGTGACCGAAGAAAGAACCCACAGTTGAAACGGCTGAAAGTGTTGGAGAGAATCAATTGGTCTGGTTAGATACTTTAAAGGAGGAGATCACTAAGCTGAAATGAGTCCTCAAATCAAATTAAGTATATTTCAGCAACTTTTGGGTAGATGGTAGCAGAGGTAAGGGACTCTAGAGATGATAGACCTGTTCTTAAACGGTCCCTTTAAAATAAGACAACTACTATTTTGAATTATTCCCTTTTTGTAATTTTGGGGTTAAAATGAATATATAAATGCAGAAACGGATTTTGGACTATTTATGACAAGATTCTAACTGGTAGAGATATGAATCTTGTTTCCTTTCATAGTATGTGTTTCTTGTAAGCTTATATTTCACTTTCATCTATCTGAATTAGAGGAATATAAAACCCAGAATTCATCTCTGAGATGCTCTCGACTTAGCAATTTAAACTATATTTATTTCTTCCCAAACCAACTCGGAATTTCATTTTAAATAATGCTCCCATATTTATTGTGCATAGCAACACCATAAGGTAAATCATGCTTCTGCACTCCTATATCCACTATGCATTCTTCTCTGTCGTGCCGATATCTTGTGTGCACTACCTTTGCGTTGCGTGCCAATATCTACTGCGCACAGTTTTGGTTCCTTCACTAATACCTGTTGTGCATAGTTTTTGTATCGCGCACTGGTATTCCCCATATATTTCTCTCTATGCACTACACCATTCCAAGGTTCAATATGCCCCCACTGCGCATAATAGTCTGCACGCACCATTGACTATACTATCGCGAGACAACTTATACTCATACTGTGTGCGCACCAACCAAATTCCTCTATGTTTTGCAATACTGCACATAGTACGTGCATCATTACTATATGTGTGCACACTGCGCAAGGCTAATTTTAGCACGTGCATCCACACACAATATTCTTCCCCGCGGTGCCACAATTTACCGCGCGTACCTACATGCCAACATTTTCGGCATGGTGCCAAAGTTTACCGTGTGTGCCTGCATGCCAATATCTTCCACACGATACCATATTGTAATATCACCTCAACTCGAGACGTTTGGCCCATTCAGGCCCAGTGTTGAAAACTGAAGCTCTGATACCATATTGTAACATCCCCGACCACCCATGGTCGGACCACACTACACCAGAGAACTCTTACTATTCTCTCACTATAGAACATACTGTGACATACCCAGCAACCAACTGAACTATGCCATATAAATTTTCTCTTCAAATACATACATATACACATAGGCATATATACATATCGAACTGCATGCAATTAAGACATATACATGTAGAACTCTTGCATAAGCTTTATCAATAAAACATAACATACAATTACTTTACATAAATGCATGAATCCATGCTGAAATAATAGTAAATGCATAGATGCGGCATATACAGGAAATACCCATAAACATACAGATAGTTATAATCGTACATATAATAAATCCATGTAACAAGCATGTAATTAATGGTGCAACATGTAAACTTATCACGCAATCGGTACTTATCTTGGTAAGAATGTCACCAACTACGTGCAAACCGTCCACGAACCTCCCAGCCTTAGACTACACTGTTCATCACTCTCAACAGTGAGTCACCCCTGAGCTGGGACTAAACTCCACCTGGGTAAAGGGATTCCTAACCAGGCTAAAGGCTCAGAGACAACAGGAAAGACTTTGTCTCAGGTGCTCACTCAAATAATAGCCTACAACCTCTCATTCCCCACATGCCTGTCCCACCCAAGGAAGTGAGCCCCTTCTCTGCTCGATAGTCCTTCGGCTGCCCCACTTCCCTTCCATGGCTTCAGCAAAAGGACAGACAAGAAGTCTCAAAGCACTATAGCTGCAGTTTAGCACCTTCAGGAAATCGATCCCCAACAATTCTCTCTCTCAAAGAATTTCTCACAGGCCTGACTTCAATATCCCATGGGCCTGACAACCCGCTTCTTCAATCCCGCTCCCAAGATGACCAGGTACACCAACAGGAAAAGGCTATGTAAATTGGTTCATGTACAATAGTAGGAGGGTACTAGGATAGCTCAATGACTGTGTGAATTCTTCTGGAATAATGGCTCCATGGTCGAAGGAATGACGGTAAGATTCATGGGAAGATCCTGGGAAAGATTATGGTCCAAATGATAGGAGGATGTGAAAATGAGCTAAGTCCCGACCATATGTATGCATGTCCCTAACTTGACACTTGTCATGTTGAGAGCTACTTTGGTCCACTTGTCCCCAAATTTAGAACTTAGGATAAAATAATTATCCATACTTTATGTTTTAAGAAATATTAATATAATATTTCTTTTTGACTTAAGCTCTCTAGCTGAGCCCTTTCCCTTAAATTTTGGCCCTCCCTTTCCCTATCTGGTGGAGTCTAGTCCCCCATATCTTTTATCATGGTTGGTATGTGCGTAGCGATGCATTTTACATTAATCATGAGACATATGCAAATTAGGCACACTGGCCTTTGACATCTAGGCGCTCTGGCCTAATTCCAAAACATAAGCATCCCAGCTTATAATAACTGGCTTATCAACCTATAACATATATCAAATACACAGAGGTTCGTTGACCTCAATACTGTGCACACATTAGTTACTGCGTGCGATATTCACTGTCCTTAATATTGCGTGCACTTTAGTTACTGCGCGTGGTCTTCAGAAATGTGCACACTACATCATTTTACTACGCAGTACCTGCGCACACTATGCCATGAAAGGTGCATTACAAAATGATGTCAAAAAAACTCACCAGCTTAAGTATACTTGCATTACATTTACAATTGGGTTCGGCCGAGGGATATTACACACACACACACACATAAACAATCATTTTTATTATAAATAAAACTCTTTTATATATACATAAGTATGAACAACTGTCGGACAATATTGAAAGTAGAGTTGCAAGCAATACGGAGGAGAGGTGAGCTCTCGACGGTAAAATTATATGTCTTTATAATATATCTATATCTATCTATCTATCTATCTATCTATCTCTCTATATATATATATATATATATATATATATATATATATATATATATATATTAATGTTTTTCTAAACAATTTTTTATTATAAACAAGTGAGAAGATGACGGGGATGGGGAAGAGCAAGTAAGGAATGGCCAATTATGAAAAGTGATCAAATGGGTTTCAAAATGGGGTAACAGGGGATTTTGAGGAGAGTTGAGGGCCCGACGGCCAAATTGCATGTCTCAAAAATTTTGACTGTAAAAGGCGTAAAAGGGAAAAGTGTATGATGGAGCAGTCCAGTGGACAGTTTGTATATTTGCAGAATTCTGGGTGCTATTTGCAGGTTGTGGAACAATGGAAGGGAAATCTTGATCCCTCTTGTCTGGGAACCCGTAATCGAAAAAGGGGCTAAGTATGGAATAGGGAAACGGTCTGTCAGACTCGTTTTCGCTAATATATTGAAATCTGTAATAGATATCCCATTACCTGGCAAGATCTTTTCTACATGTATATCACAAAATTTTGGGTGTTGTTTGCAGGTCGCGGAACAATGCAAGGGAAATTTTGAACCTGCCTATCTAGGAACTCGCAAGAGAAAAATTCGGTAAGTATGGAATAGGGAAATGTTCGGTGGAATTTGTTTTCTCTAATATATTGATATTTTTAATAGATATCCCATTAACTGGCAAGATATTTTCTGCATGTTTCTGTACAAGTTGTGTAGGAATAATTATTATGATGGTATCCTCGAGGCATGGTGAGTTGTTAGCAGTAAACCTCAATTATTTCATACTTTGAAAGAAGTGCGAAGGACGTGGGAATAGAAAACAACGATTAGGAATTGGATATTTTGTGAAACTACCAACCCGACAATCCGCGAAAGAAATTCGAAGAAATGGCTTAGTATGGAAAGTGGATGAACAGGCTTCAAAATGGGGTGACAATAGTTCCACAGGAAACGTGAGGACCCGATGGTCAAATTGTATGTCTTATAAATTTTGAGTGAAAAATGTGTACCACGGAAGAGGGGATGATGGGAAAATTTTGTAACACGAAAGAGGGTATGATGTGAGAGTCCAGTTGTAAATTTGTATATCTCAAAAGTCAGGGTGCTGTTTGCAGGTCACGGAACAATGGAAGTGCAGTCTAGATCCCACCTACCCAGGAATCCGCAGTCGGAGAAGTGGCTAGGTATGGAATGGGGAAGCGGTTGCTCAGAGTCACGATATAAAACCATGAGTGCAAATGTGAACACGTGAGTCCACCAACCTGTGCAACTAGACATTTTCGGAAAAACGACTAAGTAACGAGAAAGATAAAGTACAGGGAAAAGAGAAACGAGAATTTGGTTAAGTATAGAAGAGGGAAAAGAAGGGATAATATATTCACATCTGTAATAGATATCTCATGTCCTGGCAAGATATTTTCTGCATGTTTCTGGAGAAGTTATATACCTATTGCATATACTTGGAAAGAAGTGTGAAGGTTGCAGGCATAAAAAACAATGACTAGGAATTGGAAATTGTCTGAACCCTCCAACCCAACGATCCACAAAAGAGATTGCAAGAAATGGCCAAGTGTGGAAAGAGGTTGGACGGGCTTCAAAATAGGGTGACAAGGGTTCTTGAGGAGACGTGAGGCCCCAACGGTCAAATTGTATGTATCAAAACTTTTCAGTGCAAACTGTGTAACATGGAAGAGCGGCTGATGTAGGAGTTCGGAAGTCAATTTGTATATCGCGGAAGCCGGAGGATTGTTTGCAGGTCAACGAACAATGGAAGTGCAGTCTGCCTGTCTGGGAACCCGAAAGCGAAAAAATGGGGTAAGTATGGAATTTGAGGCGCAAAAGAGATTCCAAGAAATGGAGAAATATGGAAAGCAGATGCATGGGCTTCAAAATGGGGTGACAATAGTTCCCTAGGAGACGTGAGGACTCGAAGGTCAAATTGTAGGACTCAAAACTTTTGAGTGTAAATTGTGTATCACGGAAGAAGGTATGACGTGGGAGTCCGATAGTAAATTTGTATATCGTGGAGGTCCGGGTGTTGTTTGTAGGTCACACAATAATGAAAGTGCAATATAGAGTCTGCCTTCCTGGGAATTTGTAATCTGAAAAGTGGCTAGGCATGGAATGGGTAGCGGTTGGTCGGAGTCACAATATAAAAGTACGAGTACAAATTTGAACCTCTGAATCTGCTAAAGTGCGCATTGAGACATTTTCAGAAAAAATGACTAAGTAACCAGAAACAGAAAGTAGAGGGGAAAAAGAAACGGGAATTTGGGTAAGTATAGAAGAGGGAAAAGAAGTGCCAATATATTCAAATCTGTAATAGATATTCCATTTCCTTGCAAGATATTTTCTATATGTTTCTGGAGAAGTTGTATACTTATTGCCTATACTTGTAAATAAGTCTGAAGGTGGCGGGCATAGGAAACAACGACTAGAAATTAGAAATTTCCTGAACCCTCCAACCCGACGATCCATGAAATAGATATCAAGAAATGGTCAAGTGTGGAAAGTGGTCATATGAGCTTCACAATAGGGTGACAAAGGTTCCTGAGGAGACATAAGGCCTGGACAATCAAATTGTATGTATCGTAACATTTCAGTGCAAAATGTGTAACATGGAAGAGGGGATGATGTGGGAGTCCAGAAGTAAATTTTCATATCGCAGAAGTCAGCGTGTTGTTTGCAGGTCACAGAACAATGGAAGTGTAATTTAGAGAAAGGGGCAGCACTTGGTCGAAATCGAGATATAAAAACATGAATGAAAATGTGAATGCGTGAATCCACCAACCCGCGCAGCAAAAAATTTTTAGAAAAAATGACTAAGTAACCAAAAAGAGAAACTACAGAGGATAAAAGAGTGGGAAAATAGAGAGGCGAAGGACAATTTTTGTAAGCGAGAATTTGTTTCAAGCAAGCCCCATTGTTTCAAAACCATCATTTTCTAGTCCAATATTTTATCCACTTATTCATTTTCTATTGTGCTTGTACCATTAAAAAGGGTGTGAGCAAATGCTTTGTTGAAGATTAGTTTTTATTGCAACTTGTGGGAGTAATTGTATTCTTGATACATTCTTCCATGACCTTAACATATTAACTTAAGTATTAAACTTCTTGCATGATGGGTTGTTAGCATTAAAGTTTAATAATTGCATGTCTAGAAACAACAATGATGATCTTGAATTTTAATATTGTAGTTGATTTCATAGTCCCATTTGACTACAACCACCATATATCAGTTTTCTTTTTTTTAATTCACGAACAAAAAATTTGGTAATTTCATTAATAAAGTTAAAAATGCTCAAATAGAGTCTAGGGGATGGATACCTAATAAAATGTTCCCTTTCGGACTAAAGGAATCAAGGAAGCAAAAGGGGAATAAGAAATTGTTTGCTTAGCAAGGATGAGATGAAAACGAAATTTATATGGCGGGGCCCAGACTGCCGCATTGTGATTTGGTCTTGCTATGTTATATATGCATTATGAATTGAATTGAATATTGATTTGAAACTGTCTAAAATTCATTTTTGTTTCCATAAAATCCTGATGGGATCGACACAATGCATTGTCATATAATTGTTAAATTCTCCATATTAGATCAAATTACTTGAGCCAATACAATATTGAAGAACTATGAGACTATCGAACCATGCCAATGAGAAGAGGTGTTAAATTCAACAAATAAAAAGAAACCAAGACTCCAAGGAAATTTTTTTAATAGTAAATCCATTAAAAAAAAAGAATACTGGGCAGTGTATATCTATCCATAGAAATTCGACCGAGTTCTTTGCACCAAAACATTGAACATATTTTCCATAAACACAGGCACATGACCGGAAACATGCAGGAGCCATCGAGATGTTCTTCAACATGCATAAAAAACTTATTACCATGCTTTTTTTTAGGAAATCCTTACAGTCTTCTCCTCGGGAAGTCAATGTTCACTGCCCCAATATCAATATCTTGCGGAAGACTTGAGGTGACAAATAAACAAGAGAGTGGTTCCATAGTGGAATAAATCCTTGGCTTGAAGTAGATGAACAACACTTCTTCTCCTGATGCTGGCATCGCTCCAACTTTGCACTCCAGCAAGAAAACAACGCAAAATTTTTCAAACGCAGGACATAAGAACCGATATTTGCGGTAAAATTGATAGTTCTCACAAGCTTCCCGTGAGGAAGAAGACGAAAAATTTTGCAAGGAAAACGGAAGAGCCTGAAACTTAAAGTTAGGACACACCAAGAAACCACCTCCTCATAGTCGAAGACTTCAGGGACACAAGTTGCGCGAGTAATTCTAGAGGCCCAAATTAGTCCATTCTGGGTGGAAGAAGATGAGTAGTAGGAATATGCCTTGCACCAATGGGAGTTATAGTCCTCATCCCCTAATATGTTAATTGTATATCCAGAGAACAGGAGAGTGGTCTCGCAATTGAATAATTTTTTGGCTTGAAATATATCTCCGGAAGCATCAATAGACCATTTCCTTACAGTGAAAGACTTCCGCCCAGAATGGACTAATTTGGTCCTCTGGAATTCCTACTTTGTATTTGCAAAGCAGCTATTGCGTTCAAAGTCGATTTCTTTTTTGAAAACCCTTATTTTGGTCTTGTTAGGGCTACCATCGCCAAGCCAAAAAGTGCCCCCTGTTATGCTTGATTTCAATTTGGGCGCAGGAGTGGGAACAATGTTTGCATTTCCATCATCCTTTGTCGTACCATCGTCCATTAGATCATCTTCTCCCAGCTCGAAATCGATTTCATCAACCTCTGCGCCAACCATCAATGCAGGCGGGCAGGCTGTCTGAGCAGGCAGGGTTGCCTTGGAATTATTTGGCTTGAAATATATCTCTTGGTGCACCAGGGGACCATCTCCTTTTTTGCTCATGGGCAAAGGGATATGAGTAGTAAGAATATGCCTTGGAATGCTAGAACCTCTAGTCATCATGCCCGAAGGTGTTTACTATATCTAGACATAACTATTGTGGAACTGCTGCCATAAGTTAACGAGAATTTTTGTTTTGTCCAGATGATGTTTGAAATCAAAATTCAGAAGGGATAATATAACCCTCCACAAATCTTATTTTAATGTGTATCAATGGAAGATCTCCTCGATCCTTCCATTGATCAATGAAAATCTCCACGGTTCGTGCATAATGAGTTGTTATCATTAAAGATTACTAAATGCATATTTAGAAAAAAGTGCGAAGGTGGCGGTGAAGGCGAAGAGCGATTAAGGATTAGAGATTTCATAAAGGGGCCAACTGGATGATTCATGAAAGAGATTGCATCATGTATGAAATGAATACTTGGAAAGGATAACACTCTTCTCCACAAATCTTGGTTTAATTCGTATTAATAACAAATCTTCTCCGACCTTTCGGACATTAATGACAATCTTAACGGTTCCTGCACAATGAGCTATTAGCATTAAAGATTAATAATTGCATATCTAGAAAGAAGTGCGAAGGTGGAGGGGATGGCAAAGAGAGATCAAGCATTGTACATTTCATCCACCCACCAACCCGTGAAAGAGATTCCAAGAAATGGCCAAGTATGGAAAGTGGTCGGGTGGGATTCAAAATAGGGTCACAGAATATAATCAAGAGACGTGAGGGGCCGATGGTCAAATTGTATGTCTTCGAACTTTTGAATGCAAAATGTGTAACATGGAACAGGGCACAGTGACGTATTTTGGTGGTCAATTTGTATATCGTGAAATTTTAGGTGTTCTTTCTAGGTAGTGGAACAATGGAAGCACAATGTTGAGCAAGACTAGCCAGGAACCAACGATGGTAATAGTGGCCAAGTATGCAATGGGTAAGCGGTTGGTCGAACTCGTGATATAAAAGGATGAGACATACTCGGAGCAGGGAATATTGACGGTCTTGAAAACATGGCCACAAGTTCTACTTAGGAGACGTGAGGACCCGATGGTCAAATTGTATGTATCCCAACTTTTGATTGCAAAATGTGTAACATGGAACAAGAGACAATGACAGATTTCGACGATCAACTTGTATATTGTGGAAGGTCGGGTGTTGTATATAAAAGCATGAGACATTAGGAAAAACGACAAATTCAGAAAAAGGATCAAGTAACCAGAAAAGGAAAGCAAATGAGAAAAAGGGGAATTTGGTTGCTAATTTGTAGATCAGGGAAGTCTAGGTGTTGTTTTTAGGTGGTGGAAGAATGGAAACACAATATTGAACCCGCCTATCCTGGAACCTTTGATCCAAAAAAATTTCTAAATATGAAACGGGGAAGCAATCGGTCGGACTCCTGATATAAAAGTATCATTGGAAATCTGAATACGTGAATCTACCAACTCCCACACCTAGACATTTTCTGAAAAATGACTAAGTAACCAAAAAGGGAAATCAAAGGGAAAAAAAAAGGGGGATGGTAATTTTCAGAAGCGGGCATTGGTGTAAGAAATCCCCATTGATGGTATTAAGAGTAACTATGAAGTGCATTAAACATTTGAACAGGTTCTTCAATCAAGGAATAGATAAAGCGAGCCAGCTTATAGTTTCCAGGATGTGCTTGTATAAGAGAAGCATCAAATAGCCACAAGAAAATCAATTTTGGGATGTCTAAGTAAAGTTATTGTATTGTCAACTTCACCAAAAGTATAACAATGACGAATTTGAATTTTAATGTATTGTCATTGATATGATAGTTCCATTGGACTTCACATAGTATATATCCTTTTATTTCAAAATATTCGTGGAGATGAATTTTTCTAAGTTCATCGATCAAGGAAAAGTGCTAAAATGAGCCACATACTACATTTGTGTCAGAGAGCATATATTAAAAGGAAAATCATGTCCTATATATTCTTTAAGATTATAGAAAAATTGCCAAGATCCTGAATGTATCATTAATTTTCCAGAACGGAGCATACAACCAAGAACCAAGTAAACACCAAATGTATTGAAAGTTGAGGCACAAGGCAACACATGAACACAGAAGGTGCCAAGTGAGATCCCAAAAGGCTCCATAGAGTAGTACACATCGACCTTTGCATCAAGAAATTTGATATATATAAAAAAAACACACATGGCATTGGTTTTTTCTTACATATGGTATATGTTCCCATGAGAAAATAATCGGGGCCATGGGATATGAACAAAAGTCTGCCAAAAACAAGACAACACAAAACCAGTGGAGCTTTGCCATTGTACCCTAGCTATAACCAAACCCCAAAATGGGGAAAAAGAAACTTGCCAATTACTATTTTACCATGAAGCAAGATAACTATGGACATTTTCTTCTGAAAGTGCCATGTTCTATCACTACCAGTTTTAACAATGCCAAATTTCCAATATTAATGGAAATGCCTGATGGTTCTGCCCAGAGGAGCAAGCTATTTTGATGGTTCAAAGGATGGTCCTAAGTTATTTACAATTGGATACTTTGTATGGAGTTTGTCCTCATGCTTCCCATTTTTGTACTGAACAATCTTATGCGCTTGTACATCACCAATAACTGCACCTTCCTTTATGAATTCCAATGCTCGAACTCCCTAATCTCTATAGCGAGTTCTGAATATCTCAAGATCATGTTTCAATCCATGCTAAGCCCTTTTTTTTCAATTAGGGAATCGAGAAAATGCATATACCATACCATAAATGTATAGTTGGAGATCATCTTTTTTTTTTTATTTGGCTACCCAAAAAAATGCAGAAATCCTGCCATGGCTATATAGTTGGAAAACATTTTTCCAATTTGGGCACCCAAAAAGGTGCAGACTCCTCCAACAAATCCACAGCCAACCACCATTTTTTTTTTCATTTGGACAACCCAACAAATATGCAAAATTCTTACTGGAAGATGCAAAAAAACATGAAAATAACAACATCGATTGCATTTGTAGTTACATTTTCCTTGTTGTTTCAAGTGCACGAAAAGAGACAAAATCTATGGAAAGAAACTTTTACAGCCATAGATGTAAACTCCAAAGAACTCGAGTCCGATGAACATTCATCTGGGTGTTGAAGAAAAATTATAGACACAAATGAGATTTTTTCGTTTCCTTCCAAAGCTTGATATGATTTTTTTTAATTTTTTTTTAGTCGATATGCAATATTGTATTGTCCTCATTTAAGGTAAATTTTCTATGTATCTGAAAGTCGCGCATAATGTAGACATTGTTTGTCTTTTTCTGTAGGTATGCTTCATATGACAATTTTTCTAGCCCAAGAAGCACATCTTGTAACATAGGTTGTCTAATTGTAAAATGTATGATTGTGTTGCGCATGGTTCGGATGGAAACATTGAGGAAATGTCTATATATGTAAGGGAATTTTTTACTGCATCATGGACAATCAATTGTATCATCACTTATGAAAGTAGAAGAAGAAAAAGGAGAGTTTCATTTGGCACATACAGGCTCGAAGGGGGTTGAGTACGCATTCGCTGCAACCAAAACACCTTCAACATGGGCACATGAGCATAGTAGTTATATTTTTAACATCTCTAACACCTTTAACATCTCTTTTCTTTGTTATATTTTTTAAGAGCATAAGTGCAAATTGCCCTTTATGCAATTTTTCTTCCATTGAGGAAAACAAATTTGAATAGGTGTCGAACAATTGCAACTGCAACATGGAACAATGCAATAGTTGTGTAACATAATCGAGATACATGGACATGTGAAAGTAAAGGACAAAAATGGATATGGAGAATGACACCATTGCCTTGTCATTGTCTGAATCTCCATATTTTATATGGAGAATGTGTTGCAAGCCAAGTTTTCTTGCAAGTGTGACAACTGCACCAATGGTTCCGATTTGGTAAGTTTCATTGCTCTATGTAAGTTGGCTGATAGTTGTGTCCAAGACGAAATGATATTCTGAACAAATAGAGGGAATTTTTTCCACAATACTTGTTTCGTTGAGCAATATAATCTGATCACAATCACCACGGTCATATACTATTTTGGGCAATATATTAAAATTTGTAATGGATATCCCATTACCTGGAAATATATTTTTTGCATGTTTCTGGACAAGTTGTGTGGGAACAGTCAGTGTGACTGTCATCAAGGCCTCATTGTTTGTCATGTCAGCATGCATAATGAATCTAGTTTTGTTTTTCTTGTCCAAGTAGGTGATATAGAAGACCATTATGTCCCCGAAGAACACTTGTCTAGTTCGGTGACTGTTCAAGCCCTCTATTGATAGTATTTTGGGTGTTACAAGTTTAGACCTGGTGACATTTTTTGAATAGGAAAAGTAATGTGAATGGTAGTCTGCATTATTTTTTTGTTTTCTTTTTTCCTGGCATAAATGTACAAGTAGACACACAACTTGGATGATGTATGGAGCCAGAGTTTTGCAACCATACCTCTTAGTCTGTAGAACTTGCACTATGTTCAATGTCTCAATTGTGCTCGTTGATACTTGTTGTGAACTGCAAAGTATGTGTTGTAGATGACATCAACATATTCACCATGGCATAGATGAATAAATAGCCGAGGATATTTGTTTGGTAAACATATGAGGAACAAAAAGTATGCATCTTTACCTTTGGCCTTGTCGGTCTATTGATGTTTGCGATGATTGACTACTCATGGCCATGTCACTAGTGCAACTTTTTCTGATGCAAGCATGTGTAGATTAACATGAGAAGGACTAAATAAGAATATGCATTATATATTGTCCATAATTGTTTTGAATGTCACATATAGGGTCGAAGGAGATGGAATATGAAATAGGGTGTCAAGGGATACTTAGGAAACATGAGGACCCGACGATCAAATTGTATGCCTCATATTTTTTGAATGAAAATATGTGTAACAGTAAATAGGGAGTGATTGGGGGGTATGATGGCCAATCTGTATATCATAGAACCTCTAAAACCAGAGGCACAATCTTGAACTCGCCAGCGCGAGAACCAGTGATCAAAAAAGTGGCTAAGTATTGAATGAGGTAGAAGCATAACTATAAATGTGAACCCATGAGTCCACCAACATGGGAACCTAGACATTTTCAGAAATACGACTAAGGAAATCAACCAAAAAGAAAAAGTAGATGAAAAAGGTTAAGTATAGAAGAGGGGAAAAAAAAAGGGATAATAGAAAGTGGAAAAATTAGAAATGGGGAGGGAAATGTTTGGAAGAGAGAAGTCTCAACAAAGGCCCATTGTTGCCAAATCATCATTTTCTAGTCCAATATTATATGCACCCACCCATTTTGTATGTTTGATTTACTAGCACAATTGGTATACCTTTTCGAAGATTGTACCACATCCCCCTCTAATGTGGCATATAAGAATTTATCTTCCTATCCAACCAATCTATTTCTTTCAATGTAGCAATGCCGAACATACAATGGACATGAAGGTAAGTTAGTATGCATAAAGATATGTAAAAGAAAGATATACAGTTTTATTTATTTCAATGTAGTAGCAAAGAGAATACAATTCATATGAGAATAAGTTACTATGTAGAAAGATACGTAGTATCTACATACAGTAAATAGGTGCAAAGCAGTGGAACAAATACACATACAATAAATGAAATACTAAACACTGGAATATGAAATAAGAGTAGAGGCATGCACCTCTGTAACTCCTCCTCTACATTCGCAGCAAAGATTCCATCGTTCTCTCCAGCCACTTTTTTTTTTTTAAATGTAGCAATGCAGAAAAAATACAATCAACATGAAGGAAGTTAGTATGCAGGAAGACATGTAAAAAAAATAAACAGAGTTCGAATTTTTTCAATGCAGCGGAACAAAAAATACAAAGGAAATGAAGATAAGTTATTATGTAGGAAGGTCTGCAATATCTACATACAATAAATTAGGTGAACACATATACAGACAATAAATGAAATACAAAACAACGAAATATGAAATAACAACACAAGCATGTACCTTTGTATCTACTTGTTGACGGGAGAAATTGCACGCTCGCCAACTGGAGGAGTGGATCCAGTCTGGGGTTGTCTAAATAACCCAAGCCATTTGGGATGATTCACCCTGACGGGTTTAGCGGCTCCATTGGCCGATCTAAGTCCTAAGAAAATGAAAGAAAACTAAAATTAAATGAACTAATCTAAATGAAAAAAACAATTAAAGAAATATATATATATATATATATATATATATATATATATATATATATATATATATATATATAGTCTATTGTCTAATATTATACAGCCATAATTCTATGAAATTAAATGTTCAATTAACAGAATTAGATCTTAATCACAAATGTATAATATTTACAGATTACAGATTTTAAATTAAAACCTGCAAAAATCATTTCTACACTGTCCTATGACAACAAAACTATTGTTTTTTTATTTTTATAATTTTATGAGAAAGAAATAAAATAGAAACTATCTAAGCTGAGAAATCAAAAAATAATAATCTTAACTAATAAATCTGAACTAATATATCTATCTAAACTACTTAAATAACACTAATAAACTAACCTGTAATAACGCTTTCCAATTTGTCCTGTGCAAAGTATCTGATTTAGCTGTTTGATGGGAGGAAACCCGCACCAAATTTTCCACAGGCTTCTTGTAAATAGGAAGCAGCAGTGCTCTTCTGAATATCAAAGATAGAAAAAACAAGACATAAAACTAAGAACAATCTTATGATTTACAAATCATCACAGTTAGATAAATCCCTATGCAAAGATTTGTACATAATTTTTCAATTAACGAAGAAGATAAACCTTTATTCATTAAATTGAAACAAAATAATTGTTGTGCTAAAACTGAGATACAATAGACATGGACGGAATTTAAATCACAACGAATTAACCTGTAATAAGTATTGATATCTAAAGTAGTCGAAGACTTAATCACAAATTAGAATGCACAAAACCTGAATGAAAGCATGATAATTTGAAAGCTAAAGCTGTTACAAAAGATCGACTTCCATTCAAGTCTGTATCATCATAAATCCATAGTCTTGTTCTCCCAACAGTGATGATGGGTTAATTACAAAAAATAACAAGTATTTAAAGGCCACAGGGTAAAACATCCCTGTGGGAATTATCAAAAATAGTTTACAAAAAATATGGGAACAATCTCCCAAGTCTTCTATTTTTGCCTATGACCACCAACTTAAAAAAAAATTATATCACAAAAAGTATCTTCTAAATTGCCATAGCATGCCCAATTTGCCATTGAAATTCATAGGTACCTGCAGGTGCACAAGAATAGAGAAGTTTAGATAATGTTTTATTGGTAAAATTAACAAAAATCTAAATTTTAAGACTAGCTATAGAATCTTGCGATTCTGTAGCTGGTCTAATTTGAAAACAGAACCATTTTAAATCAATCCAAAACTAACAGAAATATATTCGAACTATTAAACAAATCTTTAATTGTTATTTTAAAACAAAGTGAATCATTAAACCAAAACTTCTATGCTAATTGAGAGCAAACGAAATCATGTTTGAATCTATTTCAATTGAAATAGACCCAAAACAAATATCAAGCAAACCTCTGGTAAGAATTCAATATAGACATAATATGTCAATCCAACACTCAACATAATCATTTTTTAAATCCAAACTAACAGAGCCGTATTGAATCTGTCTTTGATACTAATCCAACTCATACAAATAATTATGCTAATTCAAGGTACACAACATTGTTTGCAAATTGAACCAAACAGAAATGAATCGAACTAACTCTGGGCCGACAAAAGTGTTATACTAATGCAAAATCGTATCAATCAAAACATAGCTACACGATTTTAGCAAAGAAAACTTTTGTACAGGTCGAATGCCATCATAATCCAAAATGAAAATATTTATTCAAAACGAAACAAAATCGTTTCTTGAATCTATTCGAACAGAATTTAAACGAAAGCAAACCCAATTGGCTACCCTAATTCAAACGTACATAATTGTTTCAAAAGCAAATCAAATAGAATCGAAAACAAATCAATCGTTTATACTAATCTGAGAACAATAAAATCGCATTAACCAAATCATAGCCGTGACCAAGTTTAGCAAACAAATCTTTTGTACATGGTTCATAACGAAATCATTTTTGGTAATTTGAAAATGACAGAATCATTTTGAATCTATTAAATGAACAGAACTAATTGAAAGCAAACTCAATCAGTTATATTGATTCAAACCAACTCATAAAACAAAATCGATGTTGAAGTACATACCTGGGCAGTAAGAAAATGATTCGATCATGATAATTTTGAATTGAGAAAGGCCGTTGCTACTTCGACATTTCTGAAGACAATCGAACCTGTGGTTTTTTGTTTCCTTTCGTTGGCTTGTAGCCCGTCGTTCTCCTTTGACATCACTATCACTCGTTCCTCCAAAGATTTAATCTTAGATTGCAACAGGGGAACGTCGGTGTAATAACATTCAAGCCAGGCATTACATTGAGTACACGGTGATTGATCGGGCCTTGGCATTACATGCGAGGTTTCTTTCAAGTTACCAGGGGTGTCACCATGAAGCTTAATTCCTAGGAATTTGGGGTCGTTCTTGAGGCACGAAGGTAAGTTGGAAACATAGTCATAGGGTTCCATAGAGCATAGGCCATGAGAATAGGGGTATTCCTCGGCTAGGGAATGTTCAATATCAGAGTCTGAATCCTCGCTCAAGACGATAGGATTTTTGTCAGTGCTCTGTTTGGGCTTGTTCCAGGCACATCGCGATATACATCGTGAATTTTTATTTCCCTTACTGTTCACACCAGTATCACCTTTTCCTTTCTTCCTCACAGGCCTCTTGATGGCCTTAGTATTTTCTTTAGTACACGGGTCAACTATGGTATCAGGTAGGTCACAACTGGGGTAATTCAAGGGTTTGACAAGGGGTAGAAGGGTAGGAGATGGCACGGTAGGCATAACCAGTGTTTTAGTGACCACATATTTAGCCATTAGAACACACTTGGAGGTGGCAAAGACATTCCTTGATAGGAAGGCTTGCCAATAGTCACCACTAAGGCTTAAATGGTGAACGATAATGAGTTTGATCAAGAAGTGATGGAAAAGGCTACTATCAGCCTTCTCTTGCTTAAATCGTTTGGACATCTTGTACAGACTACGTAAGAGATAATGTGGCATATTCAGAGGGTAGCCTATAAAATTCATCAATAACCGAAGATGATACAGAAATACCAAGCCATAACGAGCTTCGCAGGTCACAAACTGCTTAACAATTGCCAAAAGATCGTGCCACCTGGGTTTGAGGGTAGTGACAGGCATACCTCTATCACAACTTACTATCTTTCTTGATGTGAATAGGAGTGGCCATGGAACCTCATCCACTTTGGAGTTCTTAAACCACCTTTGCCTTGTAGTTGGTAGTCCTATAGCCGAACTGCGAAATTCCTCATTTAGCTCGAGCTATATGTCTCCGAACTTAGCCCTGTAACCGTCGAAGGTGAGGGTGAACTGTTGGGTTACCGAAAGGTTAAAACCCTCAAATCTCTTGATAAACACCAGCCAACCACTATTTTCTAAATCCTCACGGGCATTGTCGAATAGAAGGAGTGTTTAGCTGCCATTAGGCTCTATGCGCACCACAGGTGCCATAGGCAAGGGCACATAGTGAGCCGGGTAAGTGGGTAAGGGTTTGGATAGGGTAAACGCAGGATCGAATAGCTCACAGACTTCCCTGAAACCAGCAGAGGTAACCCGGGATAGAGGGCAGGCATTAATGCCAAAGTGTGTGAGGGTGGTGGAATGAAATCAACCCATGCAAAACATTCATATCTAAATGTACAACTGAGGGTGCATATGGTGATTCAAATCACTATTGCAATGTGTTAAAAGTAATGACATCCAATCAATTAACGAAAACTATGGTAAGTCGATCCAAAAATTTTCACAAGAAATAGTGTTTGCATGGTTTTAAAATCAAAACAATGTTTCGAAATCAGCACCAAGGGTTCGATCATAACAAATATATGTTGTATGAAATGATTGCAACAAGGGTCTAACCACAATGTCAATGTGTTTTCATGAAACCAATGTGCCAAGGAATTCGATGAAAGACTATAGAACATCAAACCACCAATGTATTAAGGACTCAATGACAATCATTATAATATCATCACAATCTTATAAAAATGAAATCATATTAACAACAAAAGAATGCCAAATGAGTAAAATTTTTGGTGTCTTGCCAACTGTGCGACTATAATTAAATTGGAAATGCAATGAACACATAGACAAGAGTGACCATAATAATCCAATGACGATTTTAATACCATTGACGTGACTTCGAAATCAAAGTTTTCACGCTTGCAGTTGTGAAAACGAGAACAAAGGCAGGTGTGCAAATGCGCAAAATAATAGTGTTGTTTTATTCCAAAGCTTGCGATGAGAATCAAGGGTTCCAAAACACTTGTGTAGGCAGCTTATAAAGATAGGATAAAAATATGAAATGGCTGCCAACAATGGCAACACATTGGTAGAAGCAGTTATCTCTGCCAAAAGAACAAATTCAGATTATGATAACAAGAATAATTCAAACTCAAAAACAACAACTAGAAAGTTGTTTAAACATCATCGTTAATCAAATATTCCAGTAGTGCTTAAAGGATGAAAATTGATAACAATATTAAGATAAGCGAGCCACGATATTAAAGATAAAATATCCAATACTGTTGATAGGGCCACTGCTACCAGCAGGCATCCATAGCCTCGACAGGGTTACCATTTAACCCACTCTAATGTCTGTATCCTACCAAGAAGTTCCAGATCAGAATAAAGGACATTTTAAGGTTAAGAGGTTTCATATTTACGAATTTTCATATACCCGACATTGCTTCGTTGCCAACAGGCCTGTTCAGTACCCCGGCGAAGTTGTCTTGGCGTCATGCATGCATTTACCCACTGCCAGTAGACCTGTTAAGCATCCCGGTGGGTTTAGAAGCACTTCTCAAAGATCTTTTAATGATTTATTTTGTTTTTTAAAGATATATAATTGAGCGGGGTGACGCAGAAAATTATGATATTTTAGCATATTTTTTATAGACCTCAATAGAATGTTTTAGAACTGTCCTTCATTAAGATCCAGAGATGGTTTATTTATAGAACCAACTTTCTAAGGCATGGAGACATCTTCTGATTCATTCCTTAAAGGAACCGGGACAGCGTAAGAATATAATGGATGATCGCGACAGGCTTTACTCACAAATCAAAATCAATTAACTTCTTTCAAACAACAATTTTTTTTATTTTTTTTTGCCAACACAGATGTAAATTTCAGAAGTATATAATTGATGTTTACACAATTTTTCAGCATTCGTTTTAGTTAAAGAATTTTTTGTTTTCCTTGTCTGAACAGTTCCGAAATTCAGGTATGTGTACTTCCAAAAACAAAAACTAATAAGCGCAAGGGAAAAAAAAATCAAAACCAAAATAGAAAAAGAAAATAAAACAAAAGAAAAATATATACAGAGTATACACAGGGTTGTCATCAAGTGAAATATCTTTTCAGAGCTTGGCCATTCACCGGATAAGTGTCAGGCTGTCCCTCTAAATTTTGTAATCAAAAAGAGCTGGGACCCAATTTCTCAGCAATTAAAAATGGTCCAAGCCATAAGTTCTGAAATTTCATGTGCTCTCCCTTTCCCTCATGCGGTTTGTCCCATTTCAAGACAAGGTCACCTACTTCGAAGTTCCTATCAGAGGCAGAGTTGGAATCAAACTAGATTTTGACCACTAACTAATGCTGATCTAACTTACATTTAGCTTGGGCTCTTACCTCTTCTAGTTTCATTAAAGCGTTAATTTGATTTTCCAAAGGGGGACAGTCTTCCTCTTGTATTTTCTGTGATAGCTGTAGTGAGGGAAGAAGAATGTGTGGTGGCAAAATTGCTTCTCTGCCATAAACAAGAAATAAGGGGGAGTTACCTACAACATTCTTTGGTGTTACCCTATCATCCCAGATTACGTTTAACAGTGCATTATGCCAGTTTTTGTGATTCTTAGATACCGTTCTCTTGATGATTTTAATCAGATTCTTATTTGTTGATTCTGCCAATCCATTGGCCTGGGGGTAATAGATGGAAAAATACTACAATTTTATTCCTTTTTCTAAAGCGAACTCGCTCATCTCAAGAGACGAAAAATAAGAAGCGTTATAGAATACTAAACAGTCAGGGATACCAAAATGAGTAATAATATTCGAATTTAAAAAGGCAATTACCTGACTGGTATTCACAGTTCTTAATGCGGCAGCTTCAGACCACCTGGTGAAATAATCTGTGGCTGTTATGATAAACTTATGCTGCTGAGAGGATGGTGGATTGATTGGACCTATAATATCAAGGCCCCACTGCTGAAAAGGGGAGTCTACTGATATGTGTTGCAAAGGAAAGGATGGTTTCTGTAACTGCCCTGATGCTTTTTGATAAGTAATACACTTCTGACATAAGGCATGGGCGTCTCTAAAAAGTGTGGGCCAGTAATAACCGGCTCTCAAAAATTTATGGGCAGTGGTGTCACCACCAAAATGCCCACCAGCTTCTCTTGCATGCATTTCTAGTAAAACTTTTTTTGCTTCATCTTTATCAAGACAGCGCATTAGTACTCCATCAAAATTTTGACGAAACAGAATACCATTAACCAAATGAAAGGAGGCAGACTTTAATCTTAATGCTCTTATTTTAGTGGGATTCAGGTGACGGGGTGCTAACCCATGTTCAAGACAGAATTTTATATCATCATACCATGGACTTACAGAGTTTTATGCACAACAGATTGCATTTTGATTGTGTTGTCCTGGGTTTGACATATCGTTTTCTTCTTGCTGTCCTACTGTTGAGTCAGTGACTAAATTGCATAACCCTTGGCCTCTCACTATCTGAGATGGGGTAATTTCTATGTCGTACTCCTGTAAGGAGGTAACCCAGTTCGCCCTTTTTTCACCTAACTCTTTCTTCACTAATAGATTCCTGACGGCTGGGTAAGGGTGTTGGATTACTGAAAGGGGGGGTGAATCAGTAATAGAGCAATTTAATCCCTTTTAACCATATAATCCAAGTGCTATATCAATGAAGAATTATTATCCAATAACTGCAGAGTAAATAAGCAATGAACAAATGAACAACCATACACATACACAGTACACCAGTGTTTTATGTGGAAACCCAAATCGGGAAAAAACTACGGAATGCCTTTTCTTATA
>JASDQU010307890.1:49138-68617 GCA_032191745.1 Picea mariana
TAAATTTATGTCACAGGTCATTAAATGTGATCTTTAGTTAGATTATTATTACTTAATTAATCCTCAATTATTCCTTTAATTAAATCTTACTTAATAATCTTTAATCATTTATTCAATTAGGGTCGTTACATTATGTAAAAATTATAATAAAATCATATTTTATATGAAATACTAATAATATGTTTAGTTGAATGCAAGACAAAAGTATTATAGGAAAAATGGTCTCAAGTATGGCGTTGATGAAAGCCGTAATAAAGACTAATGCCTATTGTTGCAACAACCAAGAAATTATGAGATGAAATCTCATAGATGGTAAAATTTGAATTTCCTTATAAAAATAATTTGAATTTCTAAAGGAAATTGTCAGGATATTATCTCATGTTGACTTTATGTGTGTGTTATAGATGAGATAACGATTGTCAAGGCTAGAATTCTTGGGAAGAAAGGCTATTGTTGAGACACTAGAGCCTTAAATTATATATACGTAGTGGGGGTTTGGTAATTAACTAACGCTCTCCTTTTGTATGAAAGCCTTGGTAAGATGGATCGTTGAAGAACTGTGTAGTAGTGAAAGGATACCAGAGCCTGGAAGAGTGAGAGCAGTAAGGAAGAGGCAACTCAAGAATGCCACAGTGATTTGAATTCTCGCTTGAAGTAGATCTATGGAATATAGAAAAACAAATTCAGCTGAAGTATGAAAACGTGAATCTTGTGCTTGGAAAGGAGAGCACTAGAAGGATAAGAGGTTTCAATAGCAAAGACATGGAGCTTTTTGAAGAATTTTGAATGTACTTTGTATATACTAAACTAAGGACAGTGCATAAATAATGACGAGGGGAATGTAATACCACCAGGTTGAACCCCCATATTGTAGATACATATGTTTCATAGGCTGGTGAGTCATGATCTTATAGGCCAGAGTGCCTTGTGATTATTAGGCTGGAGAGACTAGATGCTAAATGACTAATGAGACTATCATTGTGATATGTAATCATTCATATTATTAATAAAATACATGACTGTTGTAGACCAAGTCACATGAAAGAGTATGGGGGGCTAGGACTCCATGAAAGGAAAATGGGGCTAAAGGTTTAAGGATAAGGGGTTAAGTCAAGGGACATAAGGTTGGCAATAAAATAATATTATTCCTAAGTCCTAAAGTCATATAACGTTATGTTATCCTAATTTCCCAAGGGAATAGAACATATTACAAGTGGGGAGCATGTTATTTCCTTATGTGCCAAGTGTCAAGTTAGACACATGCATATATAATATGGGGATTTAGTGTAATTTTCATCTTTCCTTCATCATTCTTTATATTAAATCCAGTCAAGGACACTATCCAAATTATCGTGGCTGGAGAGTGGAGCTATGGATCTTGGGAAACCTTGTAAGTCCTTGGTGGTTTGGGTTTGAAGAGATAGGTTGTCAGGCTTAAAGAAGCAGGTTTTCAAGCCTGCAAGCATTCTCTCTAGGTGAGAAAATTGTTGGTTGGGTGTTTCAATTCTAGAGCAGCCTCATGTTCTCCGAGCTACAATGCTCTGAGACTTCCTATCCAGCTTATTGTTGAAGCCTTGGAAGGGAAGTGGGATAGTTGAAGGACTGTTGAGAAGAGAAGGGGTGCACTTCTTGGGGTGGAACAAACATGTGAGGAATGAGAGGGTGTGAGCTAGGAAATGTTCCTCAAATTGAAATTGAAACTTGTATTTTATTATCTTACTGGTTAGACCTTAATGGGACTGGTGATAGGACATTTTCCCTGGTGGATTCATATCTCGGCTTAGTGGTGACCTGCTGCTGAGAGGTTATGAGCATTAGATTCTATGGATGGGAGGAATGTATGAGGTTAGCACTATTGGAATTATTGATTTTGTGTTTTCATTGATGGAAACATGAGTCAAACATGTACAGCAATCGGAGAAAATGAAGATCACCTTGCGACACAGGTAATTCATGATCACTGTTGATCATGATAGGATCAACAATGATCCTATGATTCAAAAGCTCATAAGTTATGGTGCATTTGAAATCACGTAGAAGCCAGAGCCTACACAGAAGAATCCTTTGTGAAGGATCAAGAAAGAATCTTGTTCATTGAGATAGTTTTCGGGAGTAATTGGAACCATCAGATCAGTTAGAGCCACTGATCAAAGCCAAGTGGAAGGATAACGTAAGTTTCAAGACATTGGAGATAAGGAAAAGGAACCAACTCACGAAGTCACAAAATCTCATCAGCCATTGATCTATTCAGAGCATGTCAAGAAAGTGGAAGGATAGGATAAGCAAGGCCAAAGGCTCGATATCCCAAATAGCTAAATTCCCAACAACCATTGGATCGTGTTAAGATTTTCGGGTTAAAGAAGGATCGTTAGATGAAGTAAACTTAATCAAGGTTTATTCTTCGGGGAATATCACTCCAGGAGAATTGGGAAGAGGGAAAAAGTGAATAACCCGAAGTCCTAAAGGCCGAAATGAATTTGGACCATTGATATAGAACCGATCACATTCATTGGATCAAGGATTTAGATGAACCTACACCCATTAGATCTAGGAGGAGGACATGTGACACATTAGGAGATCCATGTCAGCAAGGACATGTGGCGCAATCAGATGGTTACAAGTGTCTACGTCCAATTGGCACTTTAGGTTATGTAAGTCACGAATCTAAGTGACAGATGACAGCCACTCAGCCAATGCCAAATCAACAGCGATGTCAGCAAGCTACGTCACTCTGGGAGTATGTCCTTTGGGGATTTCCAATTCCTCCTACCAGCTCCTATCCAAAGTGTCAAAGGACGAAGTTAATGATGGTTGTTGATATAAGATCATCCAAGTTCTCACATGACTGTTAGATTAAAATGTGGTGGAATGATAACGTAAGAAATTCCATGTTGACCACTTTGGCACTGACCAACTCTTGTGAAAATTGGAGTAGCAATTACCTGGACCTCTGAAGCCCTGGAGTCCCAAAATCCTAAAATAAATAATGGTCATTCATATCAACATTTGATTAAGTCATAGCCACTGGATTAAGCAGTAAAAGGATAAGTAAGGATTGGAGATAGACCATTGATTTGGTTCTGAGAATCATGCCAACCATCGGATCAACCCTTTAGAGAGGTAACCACTTCGGGAAGTTTGAACTTCGGAAGACTGGAAGATTCTAAGAGAGAAATTGCCCGAAGGACGAAGTCCAGAGGTATAGGTTCCATCCCCCAGTCATGGGTTACGAACACACAAGCCATGAGGCGATGGGAACATCTCTTAAATTAATAATCCCATGGTTTTTCACAAATGGTCACATGTAAATGGTTTGAAGGAAACACCTCTACAGAATTTGATTTTTGCAACATTTGCAGAGATAAAGGAAATCGATGCATATATGTGATCGATTTATGAAAAATAGCTCAAAGGGTTGTTGAAATCATATGATGGTTAGTACTCATCGTGCCCTTTCTGGTGATAGGTGGTATGCTAGGTTTAAAGTTGAAGACTCTGAATGATGGTCAATGGTGGTTATGCATTGGTCCCAAAGTTGGTGTAAGTGGTCAAGTTAGTTGTAACTTGTTGCACAAGTTGGCCCTAAAACTAAACTAGAGTTGAGCATGAAAGAGTATAAATACAACTATTCTTGGTTCATTTTGAATGGGTGTGGGAGTGGGTGAATAAGTGCATTTTCACTTGAGTTCAGTGATTCCTGGTATGGTGATCCTTTCGAACAGTCAAGGTGTCAATTTTAGAGAAAAGATGAAGTGAAGAAGGTGTGAATTTCAAAGAGAAGATGAAGTGAAGAAGGTGCAAATTTTAGAGAGAAGATGAAGTGAAGAAGGGAGAAATTCAAGGGAAGAAATTCTGGTGATGATAATTTGTTGTAGACCTCTGATCATGAGCTGGAGAAAATACAATAACTAGATGACTTCTATTTGGGTTGGTTGTACTACTAGACCAATTCTAGTTGGATAGATTGCATTCTATCGACAAATTGAGTCTTGCTTGAGAGTTGGTGCTCTCCTTGGAGTCAATGCTCCTTACTTCAATTGGTGTTGATAAAACCCCCATGATTGTAGTCACATATATAAAATAATAAAAAAGATTATATAGACATATGGTGTCTCTTGTGTTCATTGTTCTTATGGATTGATTGTTCTTTACTATTGATGAATGTCATTGGTGAGCGATTACATGCAATATTACAATGATGATGTGAAATATTATGTTTTGAAATAGTTTTTGACTTGAAGTGAGAAAAAGTTGTAAAAGTCCACACACTAATTCACCCCGCCCCTCTTAGTGTGGTTGGTGTGTTCAACATGCACGTAGTTGGTTTTTTACAACATATAAGTGTTCATCTAATGAGTATTATTCTGCTGTGTAATGTGTGTGATTATGTTAATTATAGTCTGTTGTAATTATATTTACATGTTATTTACTGTGTGTAATGTATTTATTTATGTTGCTGAAATTGTATATGTATGCATGTATTATTGTATGATGTTAGTTATGCATATTGTTTCATATGCAAGAGATTATTTTTAATTAAATGATATCAGAGTTGGAAATTTTTATGTGGCATGGCCCAAATCGGGGATGGGGATGCTACAATGTGGTATCAGAGAAAATTTTGTTGCGTTGTTGGTAATGGGGACATTATAATGTTGGGGCCATGCCACATAGGAATGAATTTCTACATACAAAGACACCCATCATGAATAGCTTGAAGAGATATCATAGCTCCTTGATGATTGCCATCAAGATGTAAAGTGGGTACAAAAAATAAATATTCGGTGTAATGGGAAGCATAGAATTTAGTGGAAAGTTTCTAAAAATATAACCGAGGCAGAAAAGGGTCAAGACTAGGAGGTCTAATGGATGCTCTGGAAAATTCTGCTAGTTTTGGATTGAAACTCATCATGCTAACTCTCCTCGGTTCAAAATTAGGACAATATGATCAATGTGTCATCTCACACATGGGCTCATATATGGAACCCATGACATCAAATATGGCATTATTCGAAGGCAATTCAATATCTAGGACATCATATGAACATGAAGAATTGAACACCTGAGTGGGTGGAGTAGCATGATAACACTCGATATGGGGGTGATTTTGTTGACTAGTGTTATTTTACTCTAATGAGATCACTGAAGAGGAAATATCAACCATGGTGAGTGACATTATGGCTCCATAAGGCTCAACATCCTTAGGACAAGGAACCACCCAAGGATAAAAAAACCTAAGGGATCCACAAGTAAATGAAGAGATCATATTGACTAGAGAAATCGATGGAGTAGAGGATGTTGATTTTTCAATAAGCTAGGTTAAGCAATTAGTTCATTACAAATTTTCATTTGACTTAACAATAAATCATAATGTTGTAGAAACCAAGATCACAAGAAGAAATACCATGCACAAGAACACAAGAAGTACCCTGAGAAACCCTTCTCAACAAGGGAAGAAAACCCAACCAAATCCTTTGCTATATTCTTCAAGAGAAAGACCTTCACCACCAATAAAACCTAGCACACAAGAGGGTGCTTAAAACCTAGAAGACTAGTGCCCAAGAGAGGTGCACACTTTTCCCAAGGAGATGTACTTGCTGAAATTTCCAAACTCACGTGAGAGATATGATTCCACAATGGGGAATCTGCCTTTATTTATACTAAACTAAACTTGTCAACATAAGTGTCTATTGGCACAACAGGGCCGACCTCACTAGCTTATAATATAATTAATATCAACCAGATTAATTATCTTTTTACATTAATAGATAATCACATTAAGGTGGGGTTGACATGTACCCTTTACATTACAATTACGGTTACAGGTAGGTCAGACTATTGAACAATATAGCAAGGGATATTATACACCCAATAGTTCTCATCCACTAGGGGCACATCCATAGGGATGTCCATATCTCTGACTCACTGCATTACAAAGGAGAACCACTTCTTCACACATTCACATGTGCTCACCCACATGCAAGTTCACTCAATAGATCTTCTTTCCCATTGCATTACATAGGAGATTCATCTAGAGTTTCTCATCAACTCTTCTGCTTAGAAGAGGCTAATACATCATCTTCATTTATGTTCTCATGAAGATGCACCCAACACTTTGGGATTTCACACATTCACCTTGTGCTCAACCATATTCACATCCAACTCTGCAGATTTTTTTTCTCACGGGAGAATCATTCGGAGTTCTTCTTAACTCTCTGAATGGAGGAGGTCATCTCTACGTTCCAGCTCTGACTCAAGTAGGAACCACACACCCTTTCTCAGGGGATTTCTCTCAGGTTTGTAAGCTGGAGAAAGTCTCACATAACTGCAATGGTCAACATCTCACAGGTTTGTAAGCTGGAGAATGTCTCACATAGATGCAATCATCAACACTCCCTCTCAGCTAGGGAGGCATTTTCCACCAAGCCAAGTCTCTCATGAAAATACTCTAACTTTGTCTTGGAAAGTTGTTTGGTGAAGATATTTGCGATCTGTTCATGCATAGAAAGATACTACATGTGTACTGTATTCCTCTACACCATGTTTCTGATATAGTGATACTTGATTTCAATGTGGTTCGATCTGTCATGAAACACCGGGTTCTCGGAGAGCTTTACACAACTTTGGTTATCACAATGAATAGTAGTAGGATCCATATCATGATCAAACAAGTTAGTCAGAAGTTTGTGAATCCACACTACTTCATGAACTAGCACACTCAATGCAATGTACTCTACCTCTGTGGTGCTTAAAGCCACAGATCTTTGTTTTCTACTATACCAGGAAACCATGGCTGATCCTAAAGTGAAGCAACAACTGGAGGTGTTTTTTCTGTCTACTGCACTTCCTACCCAATTTTCATTGGCATATCCTTGTAGGCTCAAGTCCACATTGGATGCATATCTTAGGACATAACCAATTGTGCCTTATAAGTATCTAAATACATGTTTTGCAGCTATCCAGTGTGTATGTTTCGGTTGGCTCATAAACATGCTAAGAACATTTACTACATAGAAAATGTCCAGTCTGGTGTTAACTAGATACATCAGAGATCCAATCAACTGTCAGTATAAGTGTGGATCTACATCTCCTAAATTAGTATCACTCATTTTCTTTAAGTCCATTACCATTGGAGTGGGCATGGATTTGCTTTCTGTCATACTGAAATTTTTCAGTATCTCCATAGTATATTTTCCTTGACTTAGGAAAATCTCATATGTTCTCTGCCATACTTATAGTCCCAAGAAATAGTGCATCAAGCCCAAATATTTCATTTCAAATTTAGCATTCAATGCTTGTTTGCATTCAACAACGAGTCTCTTTGAACTAGTAAGGAAAAGGTCATCCACATATAAGACAAAAATAAAACACACATTTCCATCAATGTGATAATATAAGTTTGGATTAGCAACACTTTTGTTGAAGCCCAAACTCATTAGAAATCCATCCATTTTATCGTACCAAGCACGTGGTTCTTGCTTTAGAACATATAGGGCTTTCCTCAGTCTGCATACATGAGATATTTCATTGTGTACAATGAAACCTTCTAGTTGATCAATATAAACTTCTTCCTCAATTTCACTATTGAGAAAGGTTGTCTTTACATCCATTTGATGTAGCTTCCAACCCATGGAAGCAGCTAGTGCAATGATAGATCAGATGGAGGTATATTGGGCTACTGGTGCAAAAGTGTCATCATAGTCAACTCCCTCTATTTGTGAAAACCCTTTGGCCACAAATCTTGCTTTGTATTTTTCAGTGCTTCCATCAACAACATGCTTGATTTTATAAATCCATTTGGAAGTCACTACATACTTTACCTCTGGTCTTGGAACAATATCCCATACATCATTTTTTAATATAGATTGGTATTCTTCAGTCATGGAGTCTTTCCATACTTGTTCACCTGAAGATTCTCCATGACAAGTTGGCTCTGAGTCAATAATGTGTGTCATGGCTGAAAGGTGGCTTGAGAATATCTTTGGTCTTTTTCTCTCTCTGTTTGTTCCTTGTGGATATTTATGCCCTTATGCTTCTTGTAGTATTTGTCTGACCCAAGTAGGCCTTTTGTGTCCAACCGTAATATCTCTGGGTATGTTTCTTGGAGAAACTAAATTAGTCAGAATGGCTGGATCAATTGGAGCTATTGGATCATCTGGAATAATATATATCTCCCTCTAAATTGTTGAAGGAGGAGAAGGTATTGTCTCACTATCAATTTCCATCCGAGCTTCTCTGGATTTCTGGAAGTCTAATTCTTCTTCAAAATTAACATCTTTGCTTACTTCAATTTGTCTCTGACCAAGAATGTATATTCGATAAGCTTTTGAGGATTCACTGTATCCAACAAATGTGCCCTTCCTTCCTGAAGGTTCTAGTTTGGATATCTTTTTTTTGGGTACATGAAGACATACTGGACATCCAAATATTATGAAGTGTCCAATATCGGGCTTCACTCTGGTGAAGGCTTCTTCTGAAGTAATTTTTTTAGGACTTGACGAGGGATTCTATTTTGAACATACATTGTTTTCATACATGCTTCTTCCCATAGAGTCATAGGTAGACTCTGATCATGTATCATTTTTTTTTTTTCGTCAATGATAGTTATGTTTTTCCTTTCGGCTACCCCATTTTGTTGAGAGTTGTAGGGAATTTTAAACTCCCTCTTGATTCTCGCTTCAATACAAAAACTGTTGAATTCTTTTGATGTGTATTCTCCTCCATTGTCTGATCTTAATGTTTTGATTTTTCTTTCGGCCTGGTTCTCAATCTGAGATTTGAATTCTTGAAATTTTGCAAGGACTCTATCCTTGTTCTTTAGAAAGTAAATCCAAGTATTCCTGGAGTGATCATATATGAAGAGTACATAGTATAAGTACCCATTTAGAGATGCAACAGTCATTGGTCCACATATGTCTAAATGTATCAAGTCCAAGATTTCCTTGGATCTATTGCCACTTCTTGGGAAGGATTCTTTAACATTTTTTCCAAGGGCACAACATTCACAAACACCTTTATGTTGAATCTGTATTTCTGGTAGACCTGTTACCATCTTTCCTAGAGATGGAAGAGCTCTATAGTGAATGTGAGCAAGTATTGTATGCCATAACTCACTCAAGATGATAGTTTCATGTAATAAGGCTTGGATTGGTTCGATGGTCAGTCTATACAAGTTGTTTTCTCGAACACCAATTACCTTGGAAGAACTTATGTGAGAGTCTTTGTGCCATGCAATAACTCTTCCTTTTGATAAAGTAATCTTGTAGCCTTTGTCTTCCAAGGCCGAAATAGAGACAAGGTTTCTCTTCATTCCGGGTACATACAATATTTATTCTAATTTAAGTTGCATATCTGAATCTAGTTGGAAGGTAGAAGTTCCAACTCCTCTTACATTGTATCTGGCATCATCTCCAAGGACAACATGTAGATGTGTCTCTTTCTCAACAAAATGTGTTAGGTGATTTCTAAGATCGGTCATGTGTCTAGAGGAACCATTATCAATTAACCAAGTATTATCATTGGTAGGAACCATACTTGAGAGTGCTGAGATATTGATGTCTTCATTTCTCTGAGGTCTTTTCTCCCTGGAACTGTGTTTTCTTGAATCATCAAGCTTGCCTCCCATCATGATTTTTCTCATCTTTGAATTCTTCACAAACCCTTGTCAACTAGGCTAGAAAACCTAATGTCTAGGCTAGGCTAGCACTCTTAGGTTTTGTTGGGATTATGAATTCAAACAATAAGCCTTGAGAAATATGATAGCCCTGGTAATCTGAAGATATTCTTCAAAGAGTTGAAAAAATCCAATTCTGAAATTTTCTACAGAAATTGGAGAAACTCTAGAAATCCTAGGGCCAAAAAGTAAAAATGCTCAGAAATGATATGTGAGACTTTTTGGAGGTGCGTTTAAGGAGGAAATACACACCTATGTCATTTTTATCCCCAACATCCAAGTTTTGAGTGTTGAAAACCCTCAAAAGAGTAGGTTGTATGAAATTTTTGGAAACCCTAGGAGGGACGTATGATTTATGTAGAAGTGAGAGAGAATGGCTGGAAAACATTTGTGAAATGGGATCTTCAATACCTATGCTCTGATACCATGTTGATTTTTCAATAATCTAGGTTAATAATGTAGTTCATTCCATTTTTTCATTTTACTTAACCATAAACAATAATGTTGGAACAACCAAGATCACAAGAAGAAACACCATGCACAAGAACAGAAGAAGTATCCTAGGAAACCCTTCTCAACAAGGGAAGAAAATCCATACAAATCGTTTGTTATATTCTTCGAGAGAAATAACTTCACCATGAATAAAACCTAGCACACAAAGGGTGCTCAAGCCCTAGAAGACTAGCGCCCAAGAGAGGTGTGCACTTTTCCCAAGGGGATATACTTGCTGAAATTTCCAAACTCATGTGAGAGATATGATTCCATAATGGGGAATCTACCTTTAATTATACTAAACTAAAATTTTCAACAGAAGTGTCTAGCTTATAATATAATTAATATAAACCATATTAATTATCTTTTTACATTTATTGCTAATCATATTAAGGTGGGGCTGACCTGTACCCTTTACATTACAATTAGTGTTACAGACAGGTTTGACTCTTGAACAATATAGCAAGGGATCTTATACACCCACTAGTGCTCATCCACTAGGGGCACATCCATATATATGTCTCACTGCATTACACAGAAGAACAACTTCTTCACACATTCACCTATGCTCGTCCACAAGCACATCCACTCAATAGATCTTCTTTCCCATTGCATTACACAGGAGAGTCATCTGGAGTTTCTCATCAAGTCTTCCTCTCAGAGGAGGCTAATACATCATATTCATTTCCATTCTCATGACAATGCACCCAACACTTTGGGATTTCACACATTCACCTTGTGCTCAGCCATACGCACGTCCAACTCTGCAGATCACCTTTCTCACAGGAGAATCATCTGGAGTTCTTCACAACTCTCTGAATGGAGGAGATCATATCTACGTTCTATCTCTATCTCAGATAGGAACCACACACCCTTTGTCATGGGCATTCTCTCAGGTTTGTAAGCTAGAGAAAGTCTCACATAGCTGCAATGGTCAACATCTCACAGGTTTGCAAGCTGGAGAATGTCTCAGATAGCTGCAATAATCAACAAAGGATGGTGTGGGAAGGGGAAAAGTTCAAATAAGTGAGGATTCCTTGAAAATACACATGCCAACACTCATATATGCACATTGGGAATCACCAAAAAGGGTATGTTAGAACCTGTATCAGATCCAAGTTCTAAGGTATAAAATTCTAACTGATCAATAATAACTATTTTACCTTGGAGAGGGAAACCTAATACCTAAAATAAGGACGAGACAACTGTAGTCATATCGTAGAACCAACTACACCCAAGTAGCAAATTGTACTCAAGAGGTGTGTCAACTACCTCCACAACAACAGAGACATTCTTACCATCCAGTTCAATGGGAAATGTGGCAATAATCCCATAAGGTTGGAACGTTTGTCTGTCAAATTATTTCAAAATGGTCACAAACATATTGAGCTTAGGAGAGTCGATGGCTCTCCAACATGAAATAGACATCATCTAATTCGAGGATCCTTTGTCAATCACAGTGTGAAGGATATTTTTCCCCATCATTCTCAATTTTATCTAGAAATCAATGTGATGAGAAAGTCGATGATGAACCTGATTAGAATCAAAGGTAATCAATATTGAATCCAAGGGATCAAGCCTTCCTATTGCAGAAAAAAAAATCTTTCCACTACATCGGGAAACTCTGGAGGACTTTGAGTGCAGACATGGAACATGGTTCCTAGGCCAAATCTTCCACAATACTGTAGTTGTGGGTCACCTGTGTATTAATATTGTGAGTTGTTTGTCAAAGAATTACCTTAGAGTGGTGAAGCAGTGTGTCAAAAGATGGATTCTCAAGATGAAGAAGGCCACTAGGTTGGGAAGAAGATGCTAGGTATTGCACAACAAAAGTAAACTTGGAATTGTTGTAGTTATTTGCTCGAGTTTAAATATTGACCATCTGTTCACACATGAAAATTGTAGCATTTGAGGATGACCCCTCATATTGAGGGGTACCTTCCATGCCCCCTCACAGAGTGGTAGGATTTTCTAGAACCATATGTTGAGGTCGAGGAGGGAAAGGATGAGTTAATACAACAAGATATTGGGGGGCCTTTTGATGTGCCTAATAATGAAGAATCTCATATTTCCTAGGAAACTGATGAGTAGGGTGGTCCTACCCACAATCCATGGAGTTGAAATGACTCTTATTTTTATTTTTCATGCAACCCCCTTGATTGTTTTGGGTTGGAGAGGTCCCTTCCTCAGTATTGGAATTTTTCTTCTTGTTCCTTTTATTGTTTCCTCTAGGTTGTCGATGATTCTTCAGTTGCATGTATTGCACCAATTTCACCTCATAGATCAGAGTGGGGACCAGGGAAGTTTGAGAAATAGGAAAAAAAATTGACAAGTGTGATGAAATAGAGATGCGACCCATCTGATTGGCTAGCTATCCTATGGAGGTATGGGACACTCAACCAACCACACCATGGGCATGGAGTCTTGGGTTTAGTTTCTGAGGATTTGTCGACAGTCGAGGAGCATGTGGGACAATGTCATAGAGAGTTCCAGAATGAGAATAAATCAAATCTAATTGTTGGGAACACATGATGGATTTCTGTTCAGTGGTCACCCCTACCATAGCAACATCCTTGGAAATGCATGTTAAGAGATATTTTGTGAACCACTCCATTAAGAGTTAGTTCAAAATATGGGCCTTGATCATCCTATGTGGTTTCCTCTACTCATGAATGTGATTAGAAATGTGGGTGGAAGTATCCTCACATAGTGATGCCAAGATCTCTATTACTATCTCATATTGGATGGGAAATCAGTAATGTGTTATAAATTTCATTTCCAAGTCATTAAAACCATGGAAGGAGACACATTTTAATTCAATATACCATTTGGCATCACTTTTGGTTAGGGATCTATGGAAAATATGCAACGGTATTCTATCATCCATCAAGGAGTTGGATGAACACCACAAACGATATGTCATTATTTGCATGGATGGGTCTTCTCTCTACTTACCATCAAATTTTTTCATGTTTGACAGGATTTTAGTAGGCATGACTGGATATGATGGGTCATGGGAAATGGTGTCATTTTTCAGGCATGATATATCAAGAAAATCTAATGTTGCAAGGAAAGGAAACAATGTATGAGAAAATGAATATTGGGAGGANATGTTTTTTATTCCTAAAGGATGTGATGTCTCATAAGTGTAGCTTCCCCCAAGGATGGATGCACTCCTAGGAGCATGAATTCTCCTAGGACTATAACGTCTCCTAAGGGGATTCCCCCCAAGAGTAGGCATAGACCCTAAAGGAATGGGATTCCCAAAACTAGTCCCAAGAAAGAACCCCCCAGGAATGGATGTATGGACGAAGGGAGGTTACCCCAACGTGTGAAGTTTCCCCCAACGGGTGTGATCCCAAAGAAATTTTTACTAACCCATGGAAAATTAAATCCTATTGACACATTACTGCCCCTAGAATGACTAGGGATAGTCCCAAGACCACTAGGAATGTTCCACCCAAAAGAAAAACTAGCACTCGACAATGTTGGTCCACTCATAAGAATGGTGGAGGTGGAAGGAATTGCACTCCCCATGTTGAAACCAAGGATCAACCCCCCATTGGAAGGGGATATAGGTATGGGAATCATGGTTGATTGGATGGGAAGGATGTAAAAAAGGACATGACCAAAATCACCAAGATAGAGGGACATGTAGAAACAATCATAGAAGGTGTTGGTCTAATGACACTTAAATATGGAAACATGGACATGAATGGGATGACCATAGTCACACCTATGGATGGGCTTGATGGATCAACCACACTAGACAAAACACTTGGGCCTGACACAGTGTGGGGGTCGTTGAACAAAGTAAAAGGTTCACTAAAAAGTTCCTTCACCTGGATAAGTACGAGGGTGTTTAGATTAGTCAAAGGAGGGTTAAAGTAGGGTGGAGGACTTTCATCGACCACTTCCACTTCAACAAGCCCAATCTTCTCAAACCAAAGATATGACTCTTTGAATTCACAATCACCTATCTCACACCACTTGAGAGGTGGTTGTACCTTTGTGATGGGATTGAGTTCTCATAATTGATGTGACGGGTGTAGTGATTCAACCTTGGTGAAAATAATATGTGCAAATAAAAAAAAATCATCCTAAGGCTAATGTGTACTTGGAACTAAAGAGCACATCCCTAACAAACCCAATAAAATAGCAAGAAAACCAATGGCTCAGGGAGCCTTCCGAAAACCAACCCTCTGGGGGATATGAAGTGCCCACAATATTGGATAGCAAAGGGAGTAGAATTTATGATAACCTACATGAAACAACCATGATCAGTGAAAGTACCATGATCAGTGTAAGTACCCTTTATTGGGGCAAGTAACCTTTATCAATACTCTGGTAAGTCAACTTGTCTTTGTTAATTTTACAATTGCAGAATACGATAAGTGTATTACTTTGTTATGCTCTTTTCCAGACTCTTGGGATAATCTAGTTGTATTAATTGGTATTACTACTCAATCTACATTGAAGTATGAATATCTAGTTTCATCCTTATTATTGGAAGAGATGAGGTGAAAAAGCATGGATAGTCATAGTACACATGCTTTCTTTGTAAGAGGTCGTCTCCAAGATAGGAATAAAAATAAGTCTTTGGTGGGGGAGATCTAAATATAGAGGCATATCTAAATATCTAAGAAAATATTTCAGGAAATGTTGGAAGTGTGGTAAAGCTGGGAACTATAAGAAATATTTCAATTCTAACAAGGTTGATAAAGAAAATGGATATAATGATGCTTCTTCCATAGAGAAGAAAACCTCCACAAAAGAAGAAGGTGATGTTTACATAGCATCTACATGTACACATGCATATCGTCATGTATGGTTGATCAACTTAGGTGTGTCATTTCATATAACTCCTCACAGGGTGTGGTTTCATGAATATAAAAAATAAGATGGTGGTGATGTATTTCTAGGAGATGACTCGACGACCAAAATCATGGGACGTGGAAGTGTTAAGTTGTTGTTTAAAGATGGAAGAATTATAACTTTCTCAGGAGTTCTGCAAATTCCATATCTAGACAGGATCCTAATATCCATAAGCAAGTTGGATAATGAATGTGTGAATATTGTATTGGAAAAGGGCACCTGCAAGATGGTACGAGGAGAAATGGTGTTGATGAGGGGATTTCGATGTCGAACTCTATAAAAATTATGGGGAATAACTTATACTGATGGGTGTAATAGTTCTATTGTCCCTAATCAAAGAAATAAATAAGATAGGAACCATACTACCCCTGGAATGATGACCATGTTGTGACATGAAAGACCAGGACATATTGGATAAAGGGGACTTCAAACACTTCATGGTAAAGGTATGGTTGAATGTATGTCTAATTGTACACTGGATTTTTATTTTTGTGAACATTCCATATATGGTAAAAAAAATCGAGTAATATTCCCATTTGGTTCTACAAGAGAAAAGGGGACCTTAGAGTTGATAGATAGTGATGTGTTCAGACCTGTGCCTAAAGGTAAATATTTGTATTATGTTCATTCATATATTATTTCTCAAGGAACACTTGGATTTATCTTCTTAGGAATAAATATGAGGTATTTGGTAAATTTAAAGAGTTTAAGGCTCTAGTAGAAAATTAAACAGAGAAGAAAATAAAGGTGTTGAGGACAAGCAATGGTGGAGAATTATGTGGGAATGAATTCAAAGAGTTATGTGAGAAGTGTGGTATATAAATGTATAATACTAATCCATACACACCTCAACAGAAAATGGTTGTAGAAAGTATGAATAAGACTTTGATGGAAAAATCAAGGAGCATGCTCAATGGTGCTAGGTTACGAAAAGAATTATCGGTGGAGGCAATGGGTACTGCATGTTACCTGGTAAATATATCACCCTCATCAATGTTGGTGGAAAAAACTCCACATGAGGTATGGATTGGTAAGAAACCCTCTCTTAAACATATGAGAGTGTTTGGTTGTGATTCTTATGCACATGTTCTAAAGGAAAACATTAGTAATCTGGATAATAAAGATGAACATTGTATCTCTATTGGTTATAAAGATAGTATGAAAGGTTATAAAATTTGGAACCCATCAACTAAGAAGACTCTTTACAGTCAAGATGTTGTTTTTAGAGAGATTAAATATGTTCCCAAACAAGAATTCTTACCAAGGGAAGAAGAACCTGAGAAAATAGAGTTTGAGTTTGATGATCCAAAATTTGAATAAATATAAGAAGATGAATAAGAAGAAGAAGAACCTCGTACTCCAGTATTGAGGATATCAGTGAGGGAAAGAAGGAAACTAGAAAGATACAGTCCACTTGATTTTCATGATTATTTTTCTTCATCTATTATTGATGACGATCTAAGAATTGTCAGGGAAGTAGTGAATTCATAGGATTGTAAACTCTGGAATAAGGCCATCATTAAAGAGATGGATTCCTTGGATAAGAATGAGGCATGGGATATAGTTGAGTTTCTAACTGGAAGAAAGGCCATTAACAACAAATGGGTGTTTAAGAAGAAGTTGAATGTAGAAGGAAAAGTGGAGAAATATAAAGCTTGGTTAGTAGAAAAAGGTTATTCCCGGGTAAAGGGAATTGACTTTGGTGAAATCTTTTCTCCTGTTGCCAATTTAACTTCTATTATATTTATTTTATATGTTGTTGTTTCTTTTGATTTTGAAGTAGAATAGATGGATGTGAAGACAACATTCCTACATGGATATATGGAAGAAGAAATCTACATGAAACAACCAGAAGGATTTGTAGTGAAGGGAAATAAAGAGTTGTTCTGTAAGCTAAAGAAGTCACTATATGGTCTGAAGAAATCACCTAGGATGTGGAACCAAAAGTTTGACACATACATCCTTGGACTGAGATTTGTGAGAAGGAGGATTGATCATTGGGTATATTCCAAGTAGGTTGGTAATCACTTCATTTATGTAGTGTTGTATGTTGATGACATGTTGCTGGTAGGAAATAACATGGATGTTATCAAGGAGGTGAAATTACAGTTATCCTCCAAATTTAACATGAAGGATTTTCGTGCTGCTAACTTCATTATAAGAATGAAGATTAAAATAGATCATGCAAATAGGAAAATTTTTGTGGAATAAGAGAAAATATGTTGAGACGATATTGCAACAGTTTAATATGAAGGAAAGTAAACCCGCCAAGGTTCCTATTCATGTAGGTGTAAATTTATCTGCAGATAAGTGTCCCAAGGCACAGGAAGAGGAAGAGGACATGTCCCATGTTCCCTACGCAAGTGCGGTTGGTAGTTTGATGTATGAAATAGCTTGTACTATATCCTACATTGCACATGAAGTGGGATTTTTGAGTGGGTATATGTCAAAACCGGGGAAGGAGTATTCGACAACAATAAAGAGGGTTTTTCAGGTATTTGTATGGCCCTTCTAATGATGAATTGTTTTACCAAAGAAGACTAGGATTGGATAGAGTGTTGGAAATACAGGGGTTTGTTGATGCATATTGGGTTGGAGATATGGATTGTAGAAGATCTACAAGTGGGTATGTGTTTAATATATTTGGAGGAGGAAAAGAAAGGTTGTAGTGGAACTCTAAACTATAGAAGTTGAATACATGGTAGCCACTCATGCGAGAAAGGAAGTGGTATGGTTATAGAGATTGGGTTAAGGTATTGGGTTGGTACAACAAGCAGTAAGATTAGATTGAGTGAAATATTCTTGGAAAAAAACCCAGCTTATAATTCAAAGAAAAAGTATATTGATGTTTAGTATCACTTCGTAAGAGACATGTTTGAAGACAAGAAGTTGTTGTTGGAGAAGGTTGACACTTTGAATAATGTTGCAGATTCATTAACAAAGTCTGTGAGCACCAATAATTTCTCCTCGTGTAGAGAAAAAAAGGGAATTGTTGTTGTGGATTGTTGACTATGTAATCCTATGACCCCCTCCATGAAAAGAAAACAAAAAGTGGAAGAATGTTGGGTATGCGGTATATTTGCTGCATGTGTGTGGGGGGATGCATTAGATTTGAAAACATTGTATGACAATCCCACCACTTGTTTCTCTATGTGTATGTGTGTTTCAAGAACTCCCCGAGGGGGGGTCCCAATATTGGTCCTCCCTAGTTATGAAAAGCGTTCGGGGAAGTGCCCCAAAATTTTTTTTTGGGAAGTTTTTTCTATTTTAGCATTTTTCGCAACTTTTAATGGTTTTCTAAATTAATCCTGGATTAAGGGATTAGTGTTTCAGTAGCTCCGAAATACCTAAAATATTGTATATATTGTATTTTGAATGGTGAAATTAATACAATGAAGAGTTGAGAGGTGTGTCACCAAGGAAGGTTGGTTTTCTCCCGATTAAGGGTTTCAAGTGTAAATCAATGTGTAATATGTGTATGAGTTGTTGATTAATTTCTTATTTTCTTAAGAGTATATATGCATTGCTTACTTCACAAATTTAAAATTACAATAAAGACCCTGGACCTGGAATTTTTACCATAGGTACCTTGATATGTCTTCTAAGTAACCTCCAAATTTCACTATCTGAAGCAGCCCCAATTTTTTTTTTATAGAGAAAATTCCAAGATAACTTTCTTGAAGAAGCCAAACCTTAGGGTCGATGCTCTTGATACCAAATGTTATGAACCAACACCTTGATAATGATACAAAATCAATGAATATAATCCACTTCGAAGAGGAAACCTCCTTTTACAGTATATTCAATTCAGAAGACAAGATAAGATGATCCTAAGACTAGGTCTCCTAGGAGTATATATAGGAGACAAAGGGTACACTTATAATAAAAGGGTGCAATGAAGGGTTCTATCCTACATACAAATATAACATTAGAAATTTAGCAATTCAATATATAGGGATTAATAAGGGGTTTAATACATAACATGGGGATTTTTCTAGGGATTAAGATATGCTATATGAGTTTTATATGTTATTTATGATGCTTAATTGTGTGTTAATTGTTGTTATGTCTAATGTATATATTTCATTTATATGTATGAATTTGCAATGTGCATTGCATGAGTATGCATGTCATCTTACATGGTTAATAGAACCATATGAGATAGGTATAATAATTATATGGTATCAAATTTTGGTTATTAACGATGGAAATAAAATAAGGGAAATTGAAGAAATTTAATAGCGCCCCACTGTATCACCATGCACAAGGGTGGTTGGGTAAATTCCACCACCACCCCCATGTAATTAAAATACTATTGAATCATTTTAGAGTAATGAAATCATGCAATTTTCTATCCTGTTAGGATATTTAGACACTTAGGAGTTATTTAAGATCTACTTGGTCTAATATGTCGTTAGGTTAAAGTGTGTTTCTTTAGT
>JASDQU010307890.1:68958-82901 GCA_032191745.1 Picea mariana
CTTCTCTGGATTTCTGAAAGTCTACTTCTTCTTCAAAAATAACATCTCTGCTTACTTCAATTTGTCTCTGACCAGGAATGTATATTCGATAAGCTTTTGAGGATTCACTGTATCCAACAAATGTGCCCTTCCTTCCTGAAGGTTCTAGTTTGGATATCTTTTTTTTGGGTACATGAAGACATACTGGACATCCAAATATTCTGAAGTGTCCAATACCGAGCTTCACTCTAGTGAAGGCTTCTTCTGGAGTAATTTTTTTTAGGACCTAATGAGGGATTATATTTTGAACATATATTGTTTTCATACATGCTTCTACCCATGGAGTCATAAGTAGACTCTGATCATGTATCATTTATTTTTTTTCCTCAATGATAGTTATGTTTTTCCTTTTGACTACCCCAATTAGTTGAGAGTTGTAGGGAATTGTGAACTCCCTCTTGATTCCCTCTTCAATACAAAAACTGTTGAATTCTTTTGAGGTGTATTCTCCTCCATTGTCTAATCTTAATGTTTTGATTTTTCTTCCGGCCTGGTTCTCAATCTGAGCTTTGAATTCTTGAAATTTTGCAAGGACTCCATCCTTTTTCTTTAGAAAGTAAATCCAAGTATTCTTGGAGTGATCATATATGAAGAGTACATAGTATAAGTACCCATTTAGATATGCAACAATCATTGGTCCACATATGTCTAAATGTATCAAGTCCAAGATTTCCTTGGATCTATTTCCACTTCTTGGGAAGGATCCTTTAACATTTTTTCCAAGGGCACAACCTTTACAAACACCTTTATGCTGAATTTGTATTTCTGGTAGACCTGTTACCATCTTTCCTAGAGATGGAAGAGCTCTATAGTGAATGTGAGCAAGTATTGTATGCCATAACTCACTCAAGATGACAGTGTCATGTAATAAGGCTTGGATTGATTCGATGGTCAGTCTATACAAGTTGTTTTCTCAGACACCAATTACCTTGGAAGAACTTATGTGAGAGTCTTTGTGCCATGCAATAACTCTTCCTTCTGAGAAAGTAATCTTGTAGCCTTTGTCTTCCAAGGCCGAAATAGAGGCAACCTTTCTCTTCATTTTGGGTACATACAGTATTTATTCTAATTTAAGTTGCATATCTGAATCTAGTTGAAAGGTAGAAGTTCCAACTCCTCTTACATTGTATCTGGCATCATCTCCAAGGACAACATGTAGATGTGTCTCTTTCTCAACAAAATGTGTTAGGTCATTTCTAAGACCGGTCATGTGTCTGGAGGCACGATTATCAATTAACCAAGTATTATCATTGGTAGGAACCATACTTGAGAGTTTTGAGATATTGATGTCTTCTTTTCTCTGAGGTCTTGTTTCCCTGGAACTGTGTTTTCTTGAATCATCAATCTTGCCTCCCATCATGATTTTTCTCATCTTTGAATTCTTCACAAACCCTTGTCAACTAGGCTAGAAAACCTAATGTCTAGGCTAGGCTAGCACTCTTAGGTTTTGTTGGGATTATGAATTCAAACAATAATCCTTGAGAAATATGATAGCCCTGGTAATCTGAAAAGATTGTTCAAAGAGTTGCAGAAATCCAATTCTGAAATTTTCTACAGAAATTGGAGAAACTCTAGAAACCCTAGGGGCAAAAAGTAAAAATGCTCAGAAATGCAATCTAGGACTTGCTGGAGGTGCATTTAAGGAGGATGTACCCACCTATGTCCTTTTTATCCCCAACGTCCAAGTTTTGCGTGCTGAAAACCCTCAAAAGAGTAGGTCATATGAAATTTTTGGAAACCCTAGGAGGGACGTATGATTTATGTAGAAGTGAGAGAGAATGGCTGGAAAACATTTGTGAAATGGGATCTTCAATACCTATTCTCTGATACCATGTTGATTTTTCAATAATCTAGGTTAATCATGTAGTTCATTCCATTTTTTCATTTGACTTAACCATAAACAATAATGTTGCAACAACCAAGATCACAAGAAGAAACACCATGCACAAGAACACAAGAAGTATCCTAGGAAACCCTTCTCAAAAAGGGAAGAAAACCCATCCAAATCCTTTTTTATATTCTTCAAGAGAAATACCTTCACCACGAATAAAACCTAGCACACAAAACGGTGCTCAATCCCTAGAAGACTAGCACCCAAGAGAGGTGCGCACTTTTCCCAAGGGTATATACTTGCTGAAATTTCCAAACTCATGTGAGAGATATGATTCCATAATGGGGAATCTACCTTTAATTATACTAAACTAAAATTGTCAACATAAGTGTCTAGCTTATAATATAATTAATATAAACCATATTAATTATCTTTTTACATTTATTGCTAATCACATTAAGGTGGGGCCAACCTGTACCCTTTACATTACAGTTAGTGTTACAGACAGGTTTGACTCTTGAACAATATAGCAAGGGATCTTATACACCCACTAGTGCTCATCCACTAGGGGCACATCCATAGGGATGTCCATATCTCTAGCTCATTGCATTACACAGAAGAACAACTTCTTCACACGTTCACCTGTGCTCGTCCACAGGCACGTCCACTCAACAGATCTTCTTTCCCATTGCATTACACATGAGAGTCATATGGGGTTTCTCATCAAGTCTTCTTCTTAGAGGAGGCTAATACATCATATTCATTTCCATTCTCATGATGATGCACCCAACACTTTGGGATTTCACACATTCACCTTGTGCTTAGCCATAGGCACATCCAACTCTGCAGATCGCCTTTCTCACAGGAGAATCATCTAGAATTCTTCTCAACTCTCTGAATGGAGGAGGTCATATCTATGTTCCAGCTCTATCTCATATAAGAACCACACACCCTTTGTCAGGGGATTTCTCTCAGGTTTGTAAGCTGGAGAAAGTCTCACATAGCTACAATGGTCAACATCTCACAGGTTTGCAAGATGGAGAATGTCTCAGATAGCTGCAATCATCAACAAAGGATGGTGTGGGAAGGGGAAAAGTTCAAATAAGTGAGGATTCCTTGAAAATACACATGCCAACACTCATATATGCACTTTGGGAATCACCAAAAAGGGTATGTTAGAACCTGTATCAGATCCAAGTTCTAGGGTATAAAATTCTAACTGATCAATAGTGACTATTTTACCTTGGAGAGGGAAACCTAATACCTAAAATAAGGACGAGATAACTGTAGTCATCTCGTAGAACCAACTACACCTAAGTAGAAAATTGTACTCAAGAGGTGTGTCAACGACCTCCACAACAACAAAGACATTCTTACCATCCAGTTCAAGGGGAAATGTGGCAGTAATCCCATAAGGTTGGAATGTATGTCTGTCAAATTATTTCAAAATGGTCACAAATATATTGAGCTTAGGAGAGTCGATGGCTCTTCAACATGAAATACACATCATGTAATTTGAGGATTCTTTGTCAATCACAGTGTGAAGGATATTTTTCCCCATCTTTCTCACTTTTATCTAGAAAGAAATGTGATGAGAAAGTCGATGATGAACCTGATCAGAATCAAAGGTAATCAATATTGAATCCAAGGGATCAATCGTTCCTATTGCAAAAAAAAAAAAATTCACTACATCGGGAAACTCTGGAGGACTTCGAGTGCAGACATGGAACATGGTGTCTAGGCCAAATCTTCCATAATACTGTAGTTGTGGGTCACCTATGTATTAATATTGTGAGTTGTTTTTCAAAGAATTACCTTAGAGTGGTGAAGCAGTGTGTCAAAAGATGGATTCTCAAGATGAAGAGGGCCACTAGGTTGGGAAGAAGATGCTAGGTATCGCACAAAAAAAATAAACTTGGAATTGTTGTAGTTCTTTGCTCGAGTTTAAATATTGACCATCTGTTCACACATGAAAATTGTAGCATTTGAGGATGACCCCTCATACTGAGGGGTACCTTCCATGCCCCTCACAGAGGGGTAGGATTTTCTACAACCATATGTTGAGGTCGAGGAGGGAAAGGATGAGTTAAGACAACAAGATATTGGGGGGCCTTTTGATGTGCCTAATAATGAAGAATCTCATATTTCCTAGGAAACTGATAAATAGGGTGGTCCTCCCCACAAACCATGTAGTGGAACTGACTCTTCTTTTTATTTTTCATGCAACCCCCTTGATTGTTCTGGGTTGGAGAGGTCCCTTCCTCAGAATTGGAATTTTTCTTCTTGTTCCTTTTATTGTTTCCTCTAGGTTGTCGATGATTCTTCGGTTACATGTATTGCACCAATTTCACCTCATAGATCGGAGTGGGGACCAGGGAAGTTTGAGAAATAGGAAAAAAGTTGACAAGTGTGATGAAATAGAGATGCGACCCATCTGGTTAGCTAGCTATCCTATGGAGGTATGGGACACTGAACCAACCACACCATGGGCATGGAGTCTTGGGTTTAGTTTCTAAGGATCTGTCGACAATCGAGGAGCATGTGGGACAATGTCATAGAGAGTTCCAGAATGAGAATAAATCAAATCTAATTGTTGGGAACACATGATGGATTTCTCTTCAGTGGTCGCCCCTACCATAGAAACATCCTTGGAAATGGGTGTTAAGAAATATTTTGTGAACCACTCCATTAAGAGTTAGTTCAAAATATGGGCCTTGATCATCCTATGTGGTTTCCTCTACTCATGAATGTGATTAGAAATGTGGGTGGAAGTATCTTCACATAGTGATGCCAAGAGATCTATTCCTATCTCATATTGGATGGCAAATCGGTAATGTGTTATAAATTTCATTTCCAAGTAATTAAAACAATGGAAGGAGACACATTTTAATTCAATATACCATTTGACATCACTTTTGGTCAGGGATCTATGGAAAATATGCAACGGTATGCTATCATCCAACAAGGAGTTGGATGAACACCACAAATGATATGTCATTATTTGCATGGATGGGTCTTCTCTCGACTTACCATCGAATTTTTCCATGTTTGATGGGATTTTAGTAGGCATGACTAGATATGATGGGTCATGTGAAATGGTGTCATTTTTCAGGCATGATATATCAAGAAAATCTAATGTTGCAAGGAAAGGAAACGATGTATGAGAAAATGAATATTGGGAGGAAGATGAAGCTCGTTGATTCCCAGATGAACCTTGCACCCCCCCCATATGTTTTTTCTTCCTAAAGGATGTGATGTCTCATAAGGGTAGTTTTCCCCAAGGATGGATGCAATCCTAGGAGCATGAATTCTCCTAGGACTATAAATTCTCCTAAGGGGATTTCCCCCAAGAGTAGGCATAGACCCTAAAGGAATGGGATTCCCAAAACTAGTCCCAAGAAATAACCCCCTAGGATTGGATGTATGGACGAAGGGAAGCTACCTCAATGTGCGAATTTTCCCCCAATGGGTGTGATCCCAATGAAATTTGTACTAACCCATGGAAAATTAAATCCTATTGACACATTACTGCCCCTAGAATGACTAGGGATAGTCCTAAGACCACTAGGAATGTTCCACCCAAAGGAAAAACTAGCACACGACAATGTTGGGCCATTCATAAGAATGGTGGAGGTGGAAGGAATTCCACTCCCCATGTTAAAACCAAGGATCAACCCCCCACTGGAAGGGGATATAGGTATGGGAATCATGGTTGATTGGATGGGAACGAGAATGTTGGGTATATTGGTAGATGTAAAAGAGGACATGACCAAAATCACCAAGATAGAGGGACATGTAGAAACAATCATAGAAGGTGTTGGTCTAATGACACTTGAATATGGAAACATGGGCATGAATGGGATGCCCATAGTCACAACTATGGATGGGCTTGATGGTTCAACCACACTAGACAAAACACTTGGGCCCGACACAGTGTGGGGGTCGTTGAACAAAGTAAAAGGTTCACTAAAAAGTTCCTTCGCCTGGATAAGTACGAGGGTGTTTATATTAGTCAAAGGAGGGTTAAAGTAGGGTGGAGGAATTTCATCGACCACTTCCACTTCAACAAGCCTAGTCTCCTCAAACCAAAGATATGACTCTTTGAATTCACAGTCACCTATCTCACACCACTTGAGAGGTGGTTGTACCTTTGTAATGGGATCGAGTCCTCATAATTGATGGGATTGGTGTAGTGATTCAACCTTGGTGAAAATAATATGTGCAAATCTAAAACAAATTCATCCTAAGGCCAATGTGTACTTGGAACTAAAGAACACATCCCTAACAAACCCAATAAAATAGAAAGAAAACCAATGGCTTAGGGAGCCTTCCGAAAACCAACCCTCTAGGGGAGATGAAGTGCCCACAATATTGGATAGTGAAGGTATGAGTAGAATTTATGATGAACTACATGAAACAACCATGATAAGTGAAAGTACCATGATCGATGCAAGTACCCTTTATTGGGGCAAGTAACCTTTATCAATACTCTGGTAAGTCAACTTGTCTTTGTTAATTTTACAATTGTAGAATACGATAAGTTTTTTACTTTGTTATGGTCATTTCCAGACTCTTGGGATAATCTAGTTGTATTAATTGGTATTACTACTCAATCTACATTGAAGTATGATGATGTGGTTTCATCGTTATTATTGGAAGAGATGAGGTAAAAAAGCATGGATAGTCATAGTACACATGCTTTCTTTGTAAGAGGTCGTCTCCAAGATAGGAATAAAAATAAGTCTTTGGTGGGGGAGATCTAAATATAGAGGTATATCTAAATATCTAGGAAAATATTTCAGGAAATGTTGGAAGTGTGGTAAAGCTAGGAATTATAAGAAATATTTCAAGTCTAACAAGGTTGATAAAGAAAATGGATATAATGATGCTTCTTCCACAGAGCAAAAAACCTCCACAAAAGAAGAAGGTGATGGTTACCTAGCATCTACATTTACACATGCATATCGTCATGTATGGTTGATAAATTTAGGTGTGTCATTTCATATAACTCCTCACAGGGTGTGGTTTCATGAATATAAAAAATAAGATGGTGGTGATGTATTTCTGGGAGATGACTCGACAACCAAAATCATGGGACGTGGAAGGGTTACGTTGTTGTCGAAAGATGGAAGAATTATAACTGTCTCATGAGTTCTGCAAATTCCATATCTAGACAAGATCCTAATATCCATAAGCAAGTTGGATAATGAATGTGTGAATATTGTATTGGGAAAGGGAACCTGCAAGATGGCACGAGGAGAAATGGTGTTAATGAGGGGATTTCGATGTCGAACTCTATAAAAATTATTGGGAATAACTTAGACTGATGGGTGTAATAGTTCTATTGTCCCTAATCAAAGAAATAAATAAGATAGGAACCATACTATCCCTGGAACGATGACCATGTTGTGACATGAAAGACTAGGACATATTGGATAAAGGGGACTTCAAACACTTCATAGTAAAGGTATGGTTGAATGTATGTCTAATTGTACATTGGATTTTATTTTTGTGAACATTGCATATATGGTAAAAAAAATTGAGTAATATTCCCATTTGGTGCTACAAGAGAAAAGGGGACCTTGGAGTTGATAGATAGTGATGTGTTCAGACCTGTGCCTATAGGTAAATATTTGAATTATGTTCATTCATATATTATTTCTCAAGGAACACTTGGATTTATTTTCTTAGGAAGAAATATGAGGTAGTTGGTAAATTTAAAGAGTTTAAGGCTCTGGTAGAAAACTAAATAGAGAAGAAAATAAAGGTGTCGAGGACAAGTAATGGTGGAGAATTATGTGGGAATGAATTCAAAGAGTTATGAAGGAAGTGTGGTATAGAAATGTATAATACTAATCCATACACACCTCAACAGAAAATGGTTGTAGAAAGGATGAATAGGACTTTGATGGAAAAATCAAGGAGCATGCTCAATGGTGCTAGGTTATGACAAGAATTATGGGTGGAGGCAATGGGTACTGCATGTTACCCAGTAAATATATTACCCTCATCAATGTTGGTGGAAAAAACTCTGCATGAGGTATGGACTGGTAAGAAACCCTTTCTTAAACATATGAGAGTGTTTTGTTGTAATTATTATGCACATGTTCTAAAGGAAAACATGAGTAATTTGGATAATAAAGATGAAAATTGTATCTCTATTGGTTATAAAGATGGTATGAAAGGTTATAAGATTTGGAACCCATTAACTAAGAAGACTCTTTACAGTCGATATGTTGTTTTTAGAGAGATTAAAGATGTTCCCAAACAAGAATTATTACCAAGGGAAGAAGAACCTGAGAAAATAGAGTTTGAGTTGGATGATCCAAAATTTGAATAAATATAAGAAGATGAATAAGAAGAAGAAGAACCTCGTACTCCAGTATTGAGGATATCAGTGAGGGAAAGAAGGAAACCATAAAGGTATAGTCCACCTGATTTTCATGATAATTTTTCTTCATCTATTATTGATGACGATCTAAGAACTGTCAGGGAAGTAGTGAATTCATAGGATTGTAAACTCTGGAATAAGGCCATGGTTAAAGAGATGGATTCCTTGTATAAGAATGAGGCATGGGATATAGTTGAGTTTCCAACTGGAAGAAAGGACATTGACAACAAATGGGTGTTTAAGAAGAAGTTGAATGTAGAAGGAAAAGTGGAGAAATATAAAGCTTGGTTAGTAGAAAAAGGTTATTCCCAGGTAAAGGGAATTGACTTTGGTGAAATCTTTTCTTCTATTGCCAATTTAGCTTCCATTATATTTATTTTGTATGTTGTTTTTGCTTTTTATTTTGAAGTAGAATAGATGGATGTGAAGACAACATTCCTACATGGAGATATGGAATAAGAAATCTACATGAAACAACCAGAAGGATTTGTAGTGAAGGGAAATAAAGAGTTGTTTTGTAAGCTAAAGAAGTCACTATATGGTCTGAAGAAATCACCTAGGATGTGGAACCAAAAGTTTGACACATACATCATTGGACTGAGATTTGTGAGAAGGAGGATTGATCATTGTGTATATTCCAAGTAGGTTGGTAATCACTTCATTTATGTAGTGTTGTATGTTGATGACATGTTGCTGGTAGGAAATAACATGGATGTTATCAAGGAGGTGAATTTACAGTTATCCTCCAAATTTGACATGAAGGATTTTCGTGCTGCTAACTTCATTCTAGGAATGAATATTAAAATAGATTATGAAAATAGGAAAATTTGGTGGAATAAGAGAAAATATGTTGAGACGATATTGCAACAGTTTAATATGAAGGAAAGTAAACCCGTCAAGGCTCCTATTCATGTAGGTGTAAATTTATCTATAGATAACTGTCCCAAGGCATAGGAAGAGGAAGAGGACATGTCCCATGTTCCCTACGCTAGTGCGGTTGGTAGTTTGATGTATGAAATAGTCTGTACTAGATCCTACATTGCACATGCAGTGGGATTTTTGAGTGGGTATATGTCAAAACTGGGGAAGGAGTATTGGACAACAATAAAGAGGGTTTTCAGGTATTTGTATGGCCCTTCAAATGATGAATTGTTTTAAAAAAGAAGACCAGGATTGGATAGAGTGTTGGAAATACAGGGGTTTGTTGATGCATATTGGGTTGGAGATATGGATCGTAGAAGATCTACAAGTGGGTATGTGTTTAATATATTTGGAGGAGGAAAAGAAAGGTTGTAGTGGAACTCTAAAATATAGAAGTTGAGTACATGGTAGCCACTCACGCGAGAAAGGAAGTGGTATGGTTATAGAGATTGTGTTAAGGTATTGGGTACATACAACAAGCAGTAAGATTAGATTGAGTGAAATATTCTTGGAAAAAAACCCAGCTTATGATTCAAAGAAAAAGTATATTTATGTTTAGTATCACTTCATAAGAGACATGTTTGAAGACAAGAAGGTGTTGTTGGAGAAGGTTGACACTTTGAATAATGTTGTAGATTCATTAACAAAGTCTGTGCGCACCAATAATTTCTCCTGGTGTAGAGAAACAAAGGGAATTGTTTTTGTGGATTGTTGACTATGTAATCCTATGACCCCCTGTATGAAAAGAAAACAACAAGTGGAAGAATGTTGGGTATGTGGTATATTTGTTGCATGTGTGTGGGGGGATGCATCAGATTTGAAAACATTGTATGACAATCCCACCATGTGTTTCTCTATGTGTATGTGTGTTTCAGGAACTCCTCGAGGGGGGGTCCCAATATTGGTCCTCCCTAGTTATGCAAAGCGTTCAGGGAAGTGCCCCAAAATTGTTTTTTGGGAAGTTTTTTCTATTTTAGCATTTTTCGCAATTTTTAGCGGTTTTCTAAATTAATCCTAGATTAAGGGATTAGTGTTTTAGTAGCTGCGAAATACCTAAAATATTGTATATATTGTATTTTGAATGGTGAAATTAATACAATGAAGAGTTGAGAGGTGTGTCACCAAGGAAGGTTGGTTTTATCCTGATTAAGGGTTTCAAGTGTAAATCAATGTGTAATATGTGTATGAGTCATTGATTAATTTCTTATTTTCTTAAGAGTATATATGCATTTCTTACTTCACAAGTTTAAAATAACAATAAGGACCCTGAACCTGGAATTTTTACCATAGGTACCTTGATATGTCTTCTAAGTAACCTCCAAATTTCACTATCTGAAGCAGCCCCAATTTTTTTTTTATAGAGAAAATTCCAAGATAACTTTCTTAAAGAAGACAAACCCTAGGATCAATGTTCTTGATACCAAATGTTATGAACCAACACCTTGATAATGATACAAAATCAATGAATACAATCCACTTCAAAGAGGAAACCTCTGTTTACAATATATTCAATTCAGAAGACAAGATAAGATGATCCTAAGACTAGGTCTCCTAGGAGTATATATAGGAGACAAAGGGTACACTTATAATGAAAGGGTGCAATAAAGGGTTCTATCCTACATACAAATATAACATTAGAAATTTAGCAATTCAATATACACGGATTGATAAGGGGTTTAATACATAACATGGGGATTTTTCTAGGGATTAAGATATGTTATATGAGTTTTATATGTTATTTATGATGCTTAATTGTTGTTATGTCTAATGTATAGATTTCATTTATATGTATGAATTTGCAATGTGCATTGCATGAGTATTGATGTCATCTTACATGGTTAATAGAACCATATGAGATAGGTATAATAATTATATGGTATCAAAATTTGGTTATTAACAGTGGAAATAAAATAAGGGAAATTGAAGAAATTTTATAGCGCCCCACTATATCAGCATGCACAAGGGTGGTTGGGTAAATTCCACCACCACCCCCATGTAATTAAAATACTATTGAATCATTTCAGAGTAATGAAATCATGCAATTGTCTATCCATCTCTTTTTCTTTGTTTTTCTTGCATAATCTTTCATTTCACTACCAGGCTAGTTATGTGATTGAGTTAACTATTTTCTTATAGTTGAAATGGATTGATGTTACTTATTTTAAGAGAATAATAAGAATTGTGATTGTGAGTGTATCTCTCTTTTGTGATTCTTTGGATAAAGATTTAATTCATTCCTAGGTGTGATTAGACCATGCTGAATTTTCATCTCTGGTGAACCAAGTTTCTAATTGTTTCATGCAGCTTGACCTAGTTCTTTAACTAGGTTGAGTTTGGTATGCTATCCCTTTATTAAAAAAATCCTACCTACTATTATGTATAAATATTTCATAATTAATATTATAGGATTTGTCTAAAGCATCACACCTAACTAGATTCCTCCATACTCACTCAGACCATTGTGTGCAACCATTTGAATCAATAACTTAAATAGTAGGCATTGGTCATGACAAATACCAACTTCAATTTTCTTAACTAGTTCTTATAGTCTCATTAAACTTGTTGATAACTCAAAGTTATTACTCTTTAGTTTTGTATTACAGAAGCCCCCATTGAGTTGGAAAGGAGCCATGAATGAGAGCAGAGCTAATGTGGTGATAGGGGGTAGTCCCCTACATATCACTAAAGTTTGTTTTTTTTATTAACGACTTAATATTTTTGTAGTGTAGCTTTGACAATAATAGGTCATTTTAATGAATAAAGCCTATAGGACATGAACTCAAAAGGAATGTTTAAAGGTATGAATTTGAATCCTAATTCCTTTGCGTGTGAATCATGTGTGTTGGGTAAACAAGTAAAGTTAAAGTTCTTTTTAATCTCTCATAGATCCAAAGAGATAAGACTTGGTGCATTCATACAATCTAGTAGAGAATTCAAGGTGGATGATATATTATGTAAAATTGACTACATTGTTTTAGGTTGAATCCATTGCAACAACTTGTTACTTAGTAAATGTTTTACCTATACTACCATTGGGCGATAGGACATGACCATAGGAAGCTTGGATTTGGATAAATCCTTGTTTTTATCACTTGAGATTATTTCGTTGTGAGCCCTATATCCATGTACCTAAGAAAAACTTGAAAATTTTGGATGAAACATCCAAAAAGTGGATGCTCATTAAATATGAAAATATAATTAGAATCAACGGATATAAGGTATTGCTTCTAGATGTGAACAAGGGTAGTTATAGTCAAGATTTCATATTTAGAGAAGACATTAATATAAAGAATTTTAACAACAAAAAGATAAACCTAATGAAAGAGTGTTGGTTCATAGGTGGTGAAGAATCAAATTACATCCCCAGGGGAGTAAAATTAGAAAGAGGAACATTCAAGTTTTTTTTAGCATACATGACAATCACAGTAAACAAAGTAGGTTAGACACAAAGTCAATCTACGATCCTACAACATGATATCCACTCCATTTGATCAATAGGATCCTAGTTCATATCTAGTATAGGATACAATTTCATTACATGAATCCATAATGCAAAACTCATTTGTTCTAAAGGTGGACAACATAGGAGAGTCAATTAGAAAAACTCATCATCCTACAAGAAGCTAAAGACATAGGAATCAACTTGAAAGGTATGGTCATGGTATCCTAGTGACGAATTTGATTATTTTCGTGGTAATATTACATTGGTGAGGACCCTAAAGTGTTGAAGAGGATATAAATTGTATTGAAAGTGAGTAGTGGAAAAAGGCAATGACCGAAGAAATGACATCTCTAAAATAAAACAAAGGATGGGTTTTAGAAGAGTTTCCAAAATACATGGATAGTTTTTATTGAAAATGGGTGCTCAAAAAGAATTATAGGGTTGATGGAACTATTGATATATGTAAATAAAGATGGATAACAAATGGATATTCTCATATTTAAGGAATTGATGACCAAAAGGCAATGCCACCTATAGAAAATATTACTTTTCTTAGGGAGTTGTTGGCTTTAGTAACCACAAATGGTTTAGAAGTGGAGAAAATGGATGTCGAGACAAAATTTCCTTAGGGATAATTGAAGGCACAATTATTCATAGGGAAGATAGAAGGATTTGTGGTGGGATTTGGTGAGATCTGGTTGTGTGAGATCAAGAAATCAATATATGGGTTAAAATAATTACCAAGGAAATGATACAAATCTTTTTAAAGGTATGTGCTAGAAAAAGGTTTTACTATAAGTACTCCTAACATTTGTGTTTGTTACAAAGAAGTAATCAATACACTTGTAATTTTGTTCTTATATGTATATGATAAATTACTAATTGGTGACAATATGTAGTTAGAGACACCAAGTTTTTTTTTGTCTAAGGCATTTGATATGATTTTGGTGTACTGAATTATTGTACTGGAATAGAGGAAAAGAGGGATAAAGAAAGAAAAAAATATGTCTTTATCAAAATAATTACATTGAGAACATCCTTAGTAAGTTTGGGATGGAGAATTGTAAAGTAGTACAAACACCTTTCCAAGTGGGAGTTAAGTTGTGTACTAAAATGTGTCCTAAAACTCAAGAGGAAAAGTAATACATAGCTAGGTTGACACATACTAGAGGTGTAGGGTTTCTTATATATTAGACATAGAACATTATGGTTAATCTAGAAAATGAATATTTTATGGTTGTTGAAAGAATATTGGGGTATTTACAAGGCACCATGGTTTGTGTCTTACATTACCAAGATTATAGTAATGATATTTTTTA
>JASDQU010307891.1:0-29627 GCA_032191745.1 Picea mariana
CGTAAAGCAAGATGATTCCTTGCGTCTGACCCAGTTGTTAGACGTAAAGCAAGATGATTCCTTGCTTCTGACCTAGTTGTTAGACGTAAAGCAAGATGATGTATACCATGCTTCTGACCTAGTTGTTAGACGTAAAGCAAGATGTGACTGACACTGAGCTACCAGCGTAACAGCTATGACATTGAGCCAGTGTAGTACTGTGATGTGCCAGCCTAGTGTTGTGATGAGGTATCATTTTATTGATAAATATAAAGTATCAGTAAAATTAGACATATAAAGTGCAAGGTACAAAGGTACCAACATCTCCCTCTTGTGGTTAGAAGCTCAAAACCACAAGGGAACCACTTCCCGAGGTACACCAAAACTCAACTTAAGGATGCACAAACTTCAAGGACGCGCTACCTTCTCTCTCCTCAAGGGCACATGCATACATGAATATTTTATTATTGAGGTATTGAGAATTATAGCTCGAACATGAACTTCTACACAGGTTCAATGTGAATGTGAAAGAAGTATTTCGAGATATTTCAAAAAGTAATTCTATTTTGTAATTAACTTTAGTGAAAAAAGTGAAATGTCTTATTTTTCGCAATTGAGTCTAAATGTGTATTTCGAGCATGCACGACTTAGACTAGGAGTAATCTCAAAAATAGATTGGGGTTTTGGTCCAAGCTAAAAGTATAAAGACAACACAAGATAGAAGGTTTAGACACACATGAACAGGTGTGCAAGTTGAGTGACTAAGAGAGAGAGAAAACAAGAATTCAAATAGAACAGTCTGTACAGGTGTCATACAGTCTCGTACAAGTGTAGAGGACAGTTTCGTACAAGCATACAGACAAGCCCGTACAACTCCATACAATCATATGGACATGTCTGTACAGTCGCACGGATAGGTCGTACAGGCTATCCAACAAGCCATACAACAGTTTTCTAATATTTTCTAGTTTTACCAACCAACTGTACCTCTCAAGCAAGCCATACAAACTCAGTTCATGGTGATTTCAGTAACCGTGCAGTTGTTGGTTTCAAGCAACTTGTGAAGGTTTCCTTGTAAGTTTTTCGAAGGAACGAAAAGCTATTTTTGAAGGAGTAATTACATGTGTATCTGTGACATTGATTTTAAGCTTCTGCTATTTAATTCTCAACTATTGTGTGATTGATGCTATGGTTTGAATTTAATTTCAGCATTAACTAAATTCAGTAATCACTTGTTTAATTGACATCATAAGGACTTTAGTCACCTAGACTAGAAATTTTCGCATGGTATCAAAGCCATATCTCTAATTGAGATTCTCAGGGATTTGCAGCAGTAAATCTATTGCAGGGAAGAAGGACCAGCAGTTAGAAGGTCTCAAAGTTTTATTTTTAGATTTGGGAGTTTGTGTAGTAGATCTCAAAGATGGCATGTGCTAGCCTTAGGTTTGAGGACAGATTAAATTGTGCCTCAAATTTCTTATCATAGAAGGTGAGCGTTACACTCTTACCAGAAGAGAATGATCTCTGGGATATTATCAAGGATGTTGTGACTCCGCCTACAGATCTGTAGCAGTTGGTAGCTCGCAACAAGAGGTAAATAAGGGTCAAGTGAATGATCTTCGATGCCATAAAGGATAATTTGATCCCTCATGTATCCTAAAAGAAGATAGCAAATCAAATGTTTGATGCCCTGGTTAGTCTACCAAAGTCAGAACATAAACAAGAAGATGATATTGCGGAACAAACTCAAATCCATAGTGATGACCAAATCAGACACAGCCACCAGTTACCTTATGAAGATCACACAGATTCGTGATCAATTTGCAGCAGTTAGGGAGAAGGTTGAAGATGCAAAGATAGTGAACATGGCACTGAATGGATTCCCAACTTCATGGGAATCATTTGTCAAAGGTATTTGTGCTCGAGAGAACCTTCCTAACTTTGAGAAGCTTTGGGATGACTATATCCAGAAGGAGACTCGTCACTCAGATGGAGTCAAAGGCCAACAAGAAGATGGTGATGAAAACCTAGCTCTATTTGGTCAATCAAATTAGGACAGAGTTAAAGGACCCAACAAGGATAAGGGAAAGAGCGAGGAGTCAACCTCACAGCCAGGAAAGAAGGACTTAAAGTAAAATCAAGTGCTTCCTTTGTCACAAAAACAATCATTATGCATCACAGTGTCCAAAGAAAAAGAAGGGTAAAGGGAAGCAGCAGCAGAAGCAAGTAGCAGCCTCTATAGAAACTCATATGAACAAGTTTGCTACCAAGTTCAAGAAGTATTTCTTGTTGGTATCTTGCCTTTCTACTAGCGCAATTCTGAGGGATGCGTGGTATGTGGATAGTGGGGCATCTCGACATATGACATCAGCCCGACAGTTGTTTTCTAATCTGAAGAAGCAGGACTTAAGAGTATAGGTTTAGCTTGGTGATGATACCAAGTACCCAGTAGCAGGAATTGGTACCATTCCCTTCCAACTTGAATCATGTAATTCTTTAGATTTTGACGATGTCTCGTATGTACCAGGTCTAAAGTAGAATTTGCTTTCAATTTTCGTTATGGAAGATAAGGGCTTTGTAGTGGAGTTCAAGAATCGGCAAGTCCTCATCAGACCGAAGGAATCTAGCCCCAATACAACTTAGGTAATAAGGGTGAGAGAAGGTGAATTTTACAAGTTGCAGGGTGAACCTGTTCAAGCCTTGGTGCATGATAGCGGCAGCTTGTGTGTGGCACATGAGGATGGGACACCTACATCACAGGGCGTCGCCTATTCTAAGGGAGATAGTCACGGGTCTTCCAAAGTTCAATACTAAACAGCATGGTGTATGCAAAGGGTGCATGCTTGGCAAGCATGCCAAGGTTGCTTTCTCAAGCAACCAGCATAGGTCTAAGGGGATTCTAGACTTAGTACATTCGAATGTACCTTGATGCATGATAGCGACAGCTTGTGCGAGTTGTGGCACATGAGGATGGGACACCTACATCACAAGGCGTTGCCTATTCTAAGGGAGATAGTCACAGGTCTTCCAAGGTTCAATACTAAGCAGCATGGTGTATGCAAAGGGTGCATGCTTGGCAAGCATGCCAAGGTTGCTTTCCCAAGCAACGAGCATAGGTCTAAGGGGATTCTAGACTTAGTACATTCAAATGTTTGTGGGCCAATGTCAGTGGCGTCAACAACATGAAGCATGTATTATGTTTCCTTTATTGATGACTTCTCTCGCAAGACTTGGATCTACTTCTTAAAGACCAAGGATGAGGTCTTTAGAAGGTTTTAGGAGTTCAAATCTCTAGTTGAAAACCAGACAAGGAAGAAGATCAAAGTCTTGAGATCAAACAATGGGAGTGAGTATACCTCCAAGGATTTCGAGGGTTTCTGCAACGAGACGAGAATCAAGAGGGAATTGATAGTTCCGTACAACCCACTTTAGAATGGGGTTGTAGAGAAGAAGAATCAATCCATTATAGGGGCTACTAAGGCCATGAAACATAACCAAGATTTGCCAATGTTTCTTTGGATAGAGGCATGCAACACAGCAGACTACATCCAAAATCGATGTCCTCACAAGATCTTGGAGGACAAGACACCAGAGGAGGTATTCACTGGTGTGAATCCGGAGGTGAGTCATTTTCACATCTTTGGTTGTCCAGTTTATATCCATGTGCCTGTAGAGAAGAGAACCAAGTTGGAGCCCTCCAGCAGGAAGGGTTTATTTGTGGGTTGCAATGAGACTTCAAAGGCTTATAGGGTCTTTATTCCAGAACAAAGGAAGACAATAGTGAGCCGGGATGTAAAATTTGAGGACGAGTTTGCATCCAGGAAGTCTCATGAGCCTATTCTAGTGACAAAGGATGAGGAGCAAGAAGCTCTGAAGGTTGAGCCGAGGTCACCAATGATTTCCAAGGTAGTACACAACCTTTAAGTGAACAAGGGGAGACAGGACCCCTTCCACTTCTATTAGAAGACCTCGATGGTTCAGTGAGACATTGAAGGATGCTCAAGAGCGTGTTGAGACTCCTAGGAGCACATTCATAGAGAGCAAACCTCCAAAGAAGTTTCCAAACTATATGGTATTGATGAGAAGCATTCTAGATTCCAAGCCTTCCAGTTTTCAGGAGGCAGCAGGTATAGCGGGATGCCATGGTGGCGGAATAAACCTCCATCACGAAGAATGATGTTTGGAACATAGTGCCAAGACCGGAGTGAAAGTCAATTGTGAGTTCCAAGTGGCTCTAGAAGATTAAGCATGCTACAAATGGCAGCATCGAAAAGTTCAAAGCGAGGTTTGTGGCGAGAGGGTTCTCCCAAACAGAGGTAGTGGACTACAAGGAGACATTTGCTCCAGTCGCCAGGTACACTTGCATTAGCGCAATTATGTCCTTGGTTTCATTTATGGGATGGAGGATACATCAAATGGATGTGAAGACAACTTTTCTTAATGGGATCATCGAGGAAGAAGTGTACATAGAGCAATCTCACGACTTTGAGGTAAATGGGAAGGAGTCTCACGTATGAAAGCTTAAGAAAGCCTTGTATAGACTCAAGCAAGCACTAAGAGCATGGTATTCTAGGATTGATGGATATCTACAGAGTATGGGCTTCGCCAAAAGCGAAGCAAATTCTAACTTATATTACATATTTGTTGAGACTGGTCTGCTCATTTTGGCGATGTATGTAGATGGCTTGTTTCTGGCAAGTGCAAAAAAGCTCATTGCAGGGTACAAAGTAKACATGATAGCTCAAATCAAGATGAAGGACATTGGCATGATGCATTACTTCTTGGGTTTGGAGGTTTAGCAGAGACCAACAGAGATTTTCCTTAGGCAAGGTAAGTATGTGATTCAAACCCTGAAGAGGTTTCGAATGGAGGATTGCAAACCTATGGCCACACCCATGATCACAAATCTGAAGAAGGTGACAACTTCAGATTCAAAGTTGGTGGATCCCATGTTGTACAAGCAGTTGATAGCTTCTTTGATGTATTTGGTCAACACTAGGCCAGATATATGTTTTGCAGTGAACACCTTGAGTTAGTTCAAGTATTTGAGGAGCACAGTGGAGTATGGTCTGAGATATCTTGGAGATGGTGAAGTGAAGTTGCAGGGTATTCAAACTTAGATTGGGCAAGCAGTGCAGCGAATAGAAAGAGCACCCCGGGGTGTTGCTTTAGCTTGGGATCAGCCATGATATTCTAGTTCAATAGAAAGCAGACTTCCATAACACTTAAGTCAGCAAAAGAAAAGTACATGGCAGCCAGTACTGCTAGTTGCGAGGCCATCTAGCTTCGCAAACTAGTTGCAGGTTTGTTTGATCAAGAGTTGGAACCTACAGTCATTTACTGTGATAATTAAAGTTGTATCAAACTCTCTGAGAATCCAGTGTTTCGTGATAAGTCCAAGCATATAGAAATCAAATATCACTTCATACAAGACAGGGTTCATAAGGGAATAGTGAAGCTGCATCATATTCCCACGGATTAGCAGGTAGTTGATATTCTGATCAAACCCTGGGCAAAAGGGAAGTTTTAGGCATTCAAAGACAAACTTGGATTGGTGCAGAATTATTCCTCTCTAAGAGGGAGTATTGAGAATTATAGCTCCGACAAGAACTTCCACATGAATTCAGTGTGAATGTGCAAGAAGTAGTTCGAGAAATTTTCGAAAAGTAATTCTAATTTGTAATTAACTTCAGTAAAAAAGTGAAGTGTCTTATTTTTAGCAATTCTATCTAAAAAGTGTATTCCATGCATGCATGACTTAGACTAGGAGTAATCTCAAAAGTAGATTAGGGTTTTGGTCTCAGTGAAAAGTATAAAAACGCGACAAGATAGAAGGTTTAGACACACATGAACAGTTGAGAAGGTTGAGCGACTGAGAGAGAAAGAGAAAGAGAGTAGGAATTCAGGCAAAGGAGAATCCAGGTAGCAAGCCGCAATTTGTATAAGTGCAGTATAGTTTCGTACAAATGTGGGAAATTGATTTTATACTTACACTATTTAATTTCCAGCTATTGTGTGATTGATGCTATGGTTTGAATTTAATTTCAGCATTAACTAAATTCAGCAATTACTTGTTTAATTGACATCATAGGGACTTTAGTCACCTAGGCTTGGAATTTTCATAGGAGGTGGTTGTTATGTGGACACAAGGCTCTCCTTCCTAGGGTGCACTAGAGGAAGGAATATTGTATTGCTTCAACAAAGTCAAAGGTGTCCACAAAGCTGAAGTTACTAGGGCGCATTTGTTTAAAGGATTATTTTATTGTTATATTCTAGTGAAATGGTCAAGGAAGCTCACTTTCCTAGGTCGCATGATCTTGGATAAGATATTTTATATTTTGCTTGGTCAACTAGCTTCTAAAGGAGCTAACTAATGAAGATACTTGGCATTTGCATGCATATCTAGAAGAGCACCCTCATCGTGGAGCTTTACACTTGGCACTTATGCACCTGATTTGGAATGCACCCTACCTCCTTGACCAAGCATTTTTTTATTATTTTGGAGGTGGTCATTTCTTGAAGAGCGCCTTGCACATGAGGAGGACAAATGGCACTCAAATTTCATCTTTGGGTGAACTAGAGGATAGAGGAAGATGACATGTGGCATCAAATTCATCTAGAAGATTATATCTAGTATTTTCTATGGGCCTTTTTGTCCTAATTCACACACTTAAGTTGTTATTGTAAATATTTTTAGCATTTTCTAATATTTTCCCTTGAGAACCATAGGAGAAAAATATTATTTTATTGTAGAAGAGGGTTGAGCTCAAACCTATATAAGGGTTTGCTCTCTCCATTTACAACTTGGGATGGAATAAATGAAAGAACGTGAGAGTGAGATAGCTCCAAGCTTGTGGAAATAAGGTGTGTTTTAATTGTTTAAGTTATGGTATATTATATTTACAATTTTTCTATGTGTGGCATATTGTTCTAGGCACACCATTGGAAGTTAGTGATTGCAGGTTTGTGGATGCAAAAATCAACACAAGACCATAGAAGAGCAATGCTACTACATTGAAAAGGATTGAGGTTGTAGGTTCCTTCGCTACTTTACAATTTCCTTGTGTGCTTCTTACCTTCAAGATGAAAACATTATACACTTAACATCACTTGATTTGGTGTATTTGTATGGTCTTTGGTAGGGGACACCCTTTTGTAAGTGTTGCCTTGAGTAGTGGATCTAGATAGACCCTCTTCCCCATCGAACTTGTTGATCTAGCAACCTAATTGGGGTTATGCTTGTGCATGTTACCTTAGTTGCCTACCACCCCCTAATATCCATTAGAACACCCTCTAAAATTGTATGCATGACCCCATAGCCCAAGCAAATGAAAGGCACCAGTCTTCCCTTTCATCCACCACCCCAAAACTATAAACAGTCATCAAATCGTTTTTTCCTTTTTTGTCTTTGTTGCTAAGCTCTTTTTTGCTCCCACTATCTACTACACACATTAATCTTAGTAACCCATAGGGCAGCTTGTTATAGCAAGATTTGCCTCACCCTATGCAAATTTGCTCAAAGGGCCTTTATTCACACTCATAAGAATGTACTCGGTGCCTTGATACCTACTTTCATTATCGGTAGGTTGTCTCGCGTTTGTTAACGGTATACCTTAATGACCGGTAATCAAACGAAGTCTCATTGTGTTCGACCTCAACTCCTTTATTCACACGATGTAGACTTGCACCTTGGCAGATCGTGTAGAAGACTTGAAGACATATGCTCATAGTCGCAGCTTTCCTGAGTTGTTGCTATCTTTCATTGGACTAGTACCTATGTGACTTCAGTGATCATGGGAGATCAGATTGTACTCCATTGTATACAGATATCTTCAGATTGATTTTGAGACTGGTTTTACTAGGCCTTATTCGTGACTATGATAGCCTTTGGCATATAGCCACCTTTGTATTGCCTATTCATGGCCATGAACAGTTGTTTGGTATATTTTCACATGGATCTGCAGTGTAATTCAAATTGGCAGCCATGTGCACAAAGTCAGTACAGATTGTAATATTCTCATGAGCAACTAGTTCTTCCAGCTGAGTCTCCATTACTCCACTTTTGGGTATTATAATGTATTTCGGCCATCGCAGATACTCCTCTAACCTCACACATTAGAGGGCATCTGTTAGAGCAAGATTTGCCTCACCCTATGCAAATTTGCTCAAAAGGCCTTTTTCCATTTCCCTATGCAAACTTGAAGTCCCTTTTTGCAAATCCTAGAGCTAAAAACAATATTTTTCCACATATACGGGCCCTAACTATTATACAACATGTGTATACGCAGGTTGCACCATTACAGCCCGCGTACATAGGGTTTTGTGCCCAAAATTAAAAAATAGTGTTGAGTTTCCATGTTACATCACGGGATCCATGATCCTTGACCTTCCATATACTGGAAACGTTCCGACTCGACCCTTCAATTCCATTTGAAAGCTATAAACGGGCCATATCCAAGTTATGGAAAAGAGGAGAAAAATTCAACTTTGAGAGCAAAGTTACTATGGAGAAATTATTCACTTCATATTGAGTCTGCATCCCTTTGTCCTTTTAAGTCTGAACACATTGTTCAACCCCCAAGCTCTTCCCTACTTGATTGAGAACCTTATTGTCTCTCTTATATGAGCTTGCCTTTGGTGGAGGATTGAAGTGGTGGAGGCTCAGCTGGAAGGGACTTAGTTTCTCTGTTCCGAACTGTGCCAACACCGAAGTTTGTAATTCATTCACTTCTGTTGATTACATTTTAATAGAAATACTCTTTTCTCGTCCAATTAATGTCTTGCAAATATTTGAATTATTATTCCATGGGCATATTTGTTATGAATATTGATGGATTATGCTATTGAATGTGCTAACTTTATATATTATCACCATATGATTGTGTTTCTTGGTTTTTGAGGACAAGTTGTAGCTGTATTGCTATGGGTCAAATGCTCAACGGTGGACTTCATCGAACGTCTGGACGAGGTAGGCTCTTTATCTTGTCTTGTTAGCATATTTGTTTATATAGCATACTTGGGATTAGAGTTGATTTCTACAGTCATTTCCGTCTGTTGTGGTTTACCCCATGCCATAGAGAGATTTTCCTTGTAACAAAGCTCCTCTAGGCTAGGATCACCCAATTTTCCCTACTCTAAAGTGAGAAAGGCAAGGTTATTGAGGTGACAATGGGTAACTTGCCTAAGTTGCCCTTGGGGTCTCACAATTGTGATTAGGTGTTAAGGTCCTACCCTAACCCCTTACCTAGATACTTTATTAATGTATGAAGCCACCTTCCTTGAATAAGGCCCATTATAGTTAATTAATAGTCACTCGTTGTAAAAAGGGTCCTCTTTATTAATAAGGCACAAATTAGCTAGTCGACCCTGATTATAAGCGGGCCCATAGTTAGTTAAGATTCTCTATGGATAGCTTTATATTGAGTAGAAGGTTATGTAATGTTTGGTCAAGAATTGTTATTGTAATTGGAGTTGCTTTGCTCTAAGAGGTTGCCCCCTTGAAGAGGCAAGTGAACATAGCTCTCTATTTTTTATTATCAAGGGATATTTCTCGGGGTTTATTTATTTTCTCTTGTGTTCTTTGGTTTGGCACTACATTTTATGTGATTACTCTGAAGTTTTGGGGTTAAGTACATTACAAGTGGTATCAGAGCTCTTTCTTGGGCACGAAGTGAGAAATTTTTTTCTTTGTGCAAATTTTTTATGGAAAAAGGAGGATGGTAGAATTGAGGTCGATTTCTGAAACTTTATGCGTAGAATTTGAAGAAACCAGCTGTAGATTTGGATTCTGAATTCCTCTCGAAAAAATACCCATGTTCAAAAAAAAAATCATGCAAGATGGAGTCCAAGAAGTGGAGATATTGTTTATTTAAAATCAGTTTTTTTTTAGGGTTTTTTTCGGTGATGATAACAAATTTCATTGATTGGATATTTTTTGATAGAGTGCACAAATTTCAATCAAACTAATGCCAATAGATCCAGAGAAGTTGTGGCATTTCATAATTGGGGTCAAAATAGCCAATCTGCGAAGAATAGCAAAAGTTATGATATGTGATCATTTTACATTTTCGGTGTCAAACCCTACCTTGAACAAGTAAGTTATTTTCCATTGATTTTAAGAGCTTTTTCTTGGGTTAGCAAGCGCCTAAATTCTTTATTTTTTTTAGAAACAAGTTTTGGCATCTTTAAATAAAACAGTAATTTGTCATTTAGCGAGTAAAACTACAGTCGGGGAAGAATACACGCAGGAAATACAAGTGGAATCACATTGTTGGAAACCATTATAACCCCTATTGGTACCCCTTCGAGTAGTACTGCGTCAAACAGTACCTATATACAAAATCTCACTTCCACTTACCTTCAAGTATATAGGAAGTCCCCAAGGTCTACCTAAAACCAATTTTAGATAAGTTAATCGACTTTCTTGTTGCTATAGTACACTGAGAACAACACTCGAGGAGATCACTCTCTAGTACCTGGGTAGTCGAGTAGTATGACTAAGGGCACAATTTATCCTCCTTGCCCTGAGATATTGGATCGAGTACTACTGTTGGACCCCGCACGTATATCAAAGAGCTATGGCACCAACATTCCCTTGCCCTCAAGACCCGATAACCTTTTTCAATGAGCTCACCCATGAAGGATCCCTATAAACCACATCATACTTCCCCGAACAACATGACCACCCACTCTATTCCAAGCAAGTTGGACTACGTGGAAGGTCAACTTAAGCAACTTCAAGAGAACATAAATGGGTTGGATGAGAAGTTGGAGCAATAAAATAAACAAAACCTAGCCAACTTCGAAAAGATATTGAATGAGAAGTTGTCGAGTATGCTAGCTCGAGGCATACCAGAAGAACACCACTACATTGCACCGCACATTAAGCCACATCAGGAAGAAACTTCTCACTCGAGACTATTTGGCCACCCACAACCTTCTTCAAGTCCGCACAAGAATAGACCAATGGTTAATAATAATAATAATAATAATCTATTTTTAAGGTCACAGCCAAGCCACACCAAATTGGTGTATGAGACCCCCTTGTTTGTGGGACAAGGGACCCCCCTCCGCCCAGCGATTTGACTGGTAAAGTCTACAGAGGTATACATACCCTACCCCCCTCTAGATTTGAACTTGTGACCTCTTAAGAGGAAACACATGTTCTTAACCATTAGGCCCACTCAAGCTGTATAGCACTATTCTCCTAAGGTGGACCTGAACAAGTTTGATGGTTCTGACCCGTCAGGATGGGTCACTAAGATGGAACATTACCTCACCCTCCAGGGCATTACTGATGACATGATGAAACTTAGAGTGGGGGTCCTATATCTAGATTTGGAACAATGGCAATGGTAGGAATGGCATAAAAAAGCCTATGCGGGCTACATTGCATGGAGTCAGTTTGTTAAAGCTATCCGTACACATTTCGAGAGAGATACTCACTATTTCGGGCAGCTTACCAAGTTACACCAAATAGGCTCAGTGACCCACTTTATGGCAACTTGTGAGCAATTAGCCATCCATACAGATAACATAACAAATTCTTTCAATAAAGAATGTTTCATTGTTGAGCCTCAAGGAGGAGATTCAAGCACAAGTCAGAATGCAGTGTCTTGCTACATGGTTGGAAGCAAAATAGAGGGCCCTAGAAGAAGAGACGATGATCAATGCACAAACTAAAAAACCAACCTTCATTCCCACACTCATCCTCCCCAAGGTAATTCTTCAAGCACAACTCCTACTCATCCCTTGAAAGTACAAAGGTTGTCTCCAACAAAAATGGCGGACCGCTAAAGATGTGGACTCTACTATAATTGTGATGAAAAATATGCTCCAAGTCATCAGTGTAAAGAACAGAAATTGTTCCAAATTGATATGATCACTCAAGCTCTGACCAAAGACATAACTACCAAAGAGACATCGAAGTTACAGGTTAAAGACACCAACACTCAAACTCAAGTGGATATCGAACCTCCATTCCCCTATGAAGAACCCCTGATCTCCCTTGAAACTCATGGGCTACATCAAGCACCGGAAAGTCATAGTCYTCGTTGACAGTGGAAGTACTCACAATTTCATTCASGAGAGAGTGGAAGAAGAAACCCATATGTTTTATACACTCAGTGCACAACTTTCAAATCATGATCGTGAATGGAGATATGATGAAGTCGRTGTTACACTTATCACGATATTATCGGATTGATCGCGATAATATCGCCAAACACAAGCTTGTCGATAATATCGCAAGAAATTATCGCGAGAAATTTCCCCGAGAAATTCCCAATAATATCGCAAGAAATTCCCAATAATATCATGAATGGAAGRAAATTATCGRCATGCTAAGTTTCCGCGCGCCTTTTGGCTTATAAAACCGGTTTTGGGGTTTTATTTTCTCATTTTGCAAATGTTGCTTGTGGGGTTTGAGTTGTAATGGTGYTGTAACCATTTTCCATCAAGCAAACAAGRAAAAATCCATAGTTTTCRGTGCCATCAAGTAAGCATTTTTGGAGTGGGTATCTACTCCAATCTACCATCTAATTGAACCATGTATGTAAACAAAAGTATGGCCTCATTTTCTTTGTTTCTCAAGATTTAGTATAGGGTTTGCATGTCCATTAGATATAACTTGTTTTGCCCCCTTTTAATGGAGGATTTAACAATTATGTAGGTATGGTAGTTTAATTGTAGCATTTTTGAAGTTTTTTTGTGGATTTAGATTCTAAATTTCCCCCATTTTTTTTGTCCCATAGGTTTACAAATTTAATTAGTGATCCACACATTTCAAAATGCCAAAACCATTGGACCCAATGTGGGAGTATGGTATACCTTATGATGGCCATAACAAAATGAGGTTGAATTGCAAGTTACGTGGTATGGAAATGTTTGGTGGCATCAGTCGCTTGAAATACCACCTTGCCAAAATCCCAAGGAATGATGTGGAAATTTGCAAAGCATCTAGCCCAGAGCTTGTCCACATTGCTAATCAATCCATTTTTGCAATGAATAAGAAGAGAGATCAAAGGGAAGAAACAAGGCTTGAGCTTGCAAATAGATATGGAAGCACCTCAGGAGTGGGGGAAAGCCAATCCTTGGGCTCACATTCCACAATGTCTGGCCCCTCAGCATCCTCACCTTTCTTTGTGCTGAGGTCGGTGCCTAGGGGCAACCTTCTATTCGGTCGATGGTGAAAAAAAAGGAGGAAGCTGACAAGATTGTTGCTAGATGTTTTATATGGAGTGACATACCATTCAACATTACCAAGAACAACCCATTCTACCACTCCATGTTTGAAGTTGTTGTTATTGTTGGTCCAGGATACAAGGGACCTTCTTTTAATGACTTGAGAAGGCCTCTCCTTCAAGGAGAAAAAACTGATTGCACAAAGAGATTGGGCGAGCTGAGGATATCATGGGTGTTAGGTACCAGATCTATTATAATAACAAAAAACAGAAATACGACAAAGAATAACAGCGGAACAAGACAACAGATGAAACCGCAGCACCAAAATAATACCTTTATTGATAGGAGACAATGTTCATTTGCCTCTTCGAGGGTGCAACCTCCAGTAGAACAACGCTCTATTACAATAATTCTCAAGACAAAACTTCTCATGCCCTCGACTCCTATTTATACTAAATCTATCTACCACAAGAACAATCTAGAGGAAGATCTTCTAGAAGCGGAAGCTTCTATTAGGTCTTCTTACATTTGACTTATTCTTCCTTATTACTAGGCCTTATAATATTGGCCTTTATTACATGGAAAATATATTATTCTACCTACATTAGGGCTTAGGGAGGTTAGGTCCCTAACATGCCCTCCCACTTGAAAATAGTCTTGTCCTCAAGGCTTGAGATGAGGAAATTGTTGCAAAATGGTAGTTGGCTCCCAGGTGGCATTTGCTGGAATTGTGTCTTTCCACTGTACTAACACTTCCTTGATGGTGCGATGACGGAGACGACGCTCACGTTGGTCCAAAACTGCTTGTCCCTACAACTAGATGGAGCCTTCTTCATCCAACTCAGGGAGACTGGTTTAAGTTTGGCACTTAGTTCCAATCACCTTCTTTAAGCATGAGACATGAAAAATAGGAGGGAGCTTAGAATGACTTGGCAAAGCTAACTAGTAGGCAACCGGTCCCATGCGCTTGAGAACTATATAAGGACCATAAAATTTAGGCACAATTTTCTGACAATGTTCAGCCTTGAGTGAAGTCTGCTTATAAGGTTGCAGTCGAAGAAACACCTAGTCCCCTTCAACAAATTGACGTTCGAAACGACCTTGATTTGCTTGTTGCTTCATGCAATTATGATCCATTACCAAATTCTCTTTGAGGGAATGGAGAATAGCCTTTCGAACTATAAGAGTTTCGTCAACCGCCTGAACCTTCGAGACACCTGGCAGGTATGAGAGAACTGAATATGGCTTTTGTCCATATACTGCTTCAAAAGGAGTCATGCGAGTAGTTGTACAGTAAGAGGTGTTGTACCACCATTCAACTAGTGGTAACCATTGAGCCCACTGATTTTGTCTCTCGGATGCAAAACACCTCAAATATGTTTCCAAACACTTGTTGACAACTTAAGTTTGGCAATCAATCTAAGGATGATAGGTTGTGGTGAGATGCAATTGGGTTCTATGTAGCCTGAACAATTCTTGCCAAAAATTACTAGTGAAAGTGGGATCTCAGTTAGAAACAATAGAATGAGAAATGCCATGAAGCTTGAAGATACGATCCGTGAAAAGTTGAGCCACAGTAAAGGCAGTAAATGGGTGTTGAAGAGCACAGAAATGAGCATACATTGAAAGACAATCAACTACCACCAAGATGATTGACTTATTGCCCGATTTAGGTAGGACAACAATGAAATCCATAGAGATATCCCTCCAAATAGCGGGTGGAATTGGAAGCGGTTGTAGTGTGCCAGCGGCTTTGACTATTTCTCCCTTGTTACGTTGACAGACATCACATTCTACCACAAAAGTGTGGACGTCTTATTTCATACCATCTCAAAAAAAAGAACGTTTTACCCTGTCATAGGTTTTGGTAAACCCTGAGTACCCAGCTATGGGTGTAGCATGAAGCTCAGAAAACACGGTGGATTTAAGTTGTGACTGTTTACTTAAATACAAACAGCCTTTGTAGCGAAGCTCATCATTGTGCCAAGAGTACCCCGGGGAAACTAGAGAATTGGCTTGCAATTGTTGGATCAGACGCGAAATTTTGGGGTCTTGCAGCCATTCTTGGCGAAAAACTTGGAGCCAATTTGGTACAATGAAGAAGAGGGAAGAGAGGGACCCTTCATCTTCATATTTTCTTGAAAGAGCATTAGCAACCACATTGTCTTTGCCTTTCTTGTAAATGACCTCATAATCTATCCAAATAGCTTAGTCACCCATTTTTGTTGCTCCGGGGATGAAAGACGTTGCTCCAGAAAATACTTGAGGTTCTAATTATCTGTCTTGATTTGGAAGTGTTGCCCCAATAGATAAGGGCGCCAGAGATACTCTACATGCAAAATAGCCAACATTTCCTTTTCATAGATTGATTGGCCCAAATGTCGCTCCGACAGTGGTTTGTTGGTAATGGCCAAAGGCCGGCCATCTTGCATAAGGACTGCTCCAATTCCTCTCCCTGAAGCATCACATTCTAAGACAAAGGTCTTTGTGAAGACAAGAAGGGCAAAGACAGCAGTGGTGCACATAGCCTCCTTCAAGGCTTGGAAGGAATGATTAACAGCTGGAGTCCAAGTGAAAGCATTCTTTTTAAGGAGAGCAGTGAGAGGCGCCAATTTTTCCATAATTCTTAACAAACTTGCGATAATAGCATGTTAAACTTAGAAAACCATGCAATCTTTTGAGAGTCTTGGGGCGAGGTCAATCTTGCATAGCTTCAATCTTCTTAGGATCCACCCTGATACCATCCTTACCAACAATATGACCCAAGTACTCGACTTCCAATGCTCCAAAAGCACATTTAGATTGTTTGAGGAAAAGTTGGTGCTGAGAGAGTAGATGAAGAACTCGATCCACATGAGCAAGATGGGTTGTCCATGTTTTACTATAGATGAGAATATCATCAAAGAAAACTAAGACAAAATGACAGAGAAAAGGACAGAAGACATGATTCATGAGGCTTTGGAAAGTGGAGGGAGCATTACACAAGACAAAGGGCATGACCAAGAACTCATAGTGGCCCTCATGAGTTCAAAATGCAGTCTTAGGAATGTCTGCCTCTTTCATATGTATCTGGTGGTAGCCAAAATGAAGATCAAGTTTAGTAAAGAGTTGGGCACCACTTTGTTAAAGTTAGTGCAGTTGCGAGTGCCATTCTCTGGGAGGATGGTACCCTGGTCAGTTAACCAGGCAGTTCAAGTCCCTAGCCGGTATCTAGGGCCCCAAGCAGTTATCTAGGGATCTTGGTCTAGGACCAAGCAGTGCATGCCATGGCAAAAGCCCCTAGTTGATCACTAGGGCCTCCTGGTCAGTTAACCAGGCAAATCTTGGTCTGGGACCAAGCAGATGGTTGGTCTGTGACGTCTTCCTCTCCTAGGTCACGCATATGACCTTAGGAGCAGTCAGGAAGATGAGATGATCAGATCATCCAAACAGAGCCTTCCTTATATGGTGATGATAACCTTCCATTTATTGCATGGACACATGCGACCACATGCATTGAAAGAGAGTACACATGCGTCCACATGCATTGAGTTAGAGTACACATGCNTATCATCCAAACAGAGCCTTCCTTATATGGTGATGATAACCTTCCATTTATTGCATGGACACATGCGACCACATGCATTGAAAGAGAGTACACATGCGTCCACATGCATTGAGTTAGAGTACACATGCGACTACATGCATTGAAAGAGAGTACACATGCGTCCACATGCATTGAGTTAGAGTACACATGCATTGATGCATGCGCCTTGACTTGTGTCGACTTGACTTAAACCCTAGCCCTATGACTTGTGTTGACTTGGCATGACTTGAGTTAGACGTGTCTTGAGCTGACTTGACTTAACTTGACTTATGATAACTTAGAACACTTAACTTCTAATTGTAGCACAACCCTAACCCTAAAAGCCATTGATTGATTATAAATAAAGCATCCTAGCCCTCATTGACATATCAATCCATTCATCTATCCTTGAGATATTTTTGTACCTTCATTGGCAGACTATTTTCCAGCTTGGGCGTTCACTTGTCTTGTTTTCATCCCTTAGCAATTCAGTCGTACTCTCTCTCTTAGTAATGCAAGGCTGCTTTTGTCTCATGCACTAATCTGACCCTGAGGAGTTAAAGACTGATTTGGAAGCAAGTTCTGAGTATAAAGAAGGTTAACTCTGTCAAAGAAGGTTCAGATCTGTTTTGTTGTTTATACATTGTTCCTATTGTTGTTGCCCTAACTGTTTATGAGTTGATTTATCAGATCTGATTTGTTGTTGCTCTCTATTGTTCCTTATTTATCAGATCTGATTTCTTGCAGCAGTTATTGTTTATAATTATATGCCAGTTTAGTGATGCTTAAAGGAATTAAAGTATAACAGATTTTTGCATGTTCTACTCAAGCCACATTTTTTACACACCTAATTCATCCAAGAGATCATCAATGACAGGAATGGGAAATTTGTCTTTGATGGTGAGTTTGTTGAGGTCGCAAAAGTCAGGACACATGCGCCAAGAGCCTTCTTTCTTAAGTACCATGACCACAGGAGAAGAATAGGGGCTAGTACTAGGATGGATAACACCCGCGGCGAGCAATTCTTTAACAATTTTCTCAATTTCATTTTTCTGGGCAAAGGAATGACAATAGAGACAAACATTGGGAGGAAGGTTGCAAGGGACGAGGGGAATGGAATGATCATGAACACCACGGGAAGGGGGGAGTCCCTGGGGAGTGGAAAAAACAGCTTGATGTTTGGAGAGGATGGATTGGAAGTCTGGATGCACAGAGGGTGTCTCAGTGGCTTGAATGGAATGGAATTGTGCAATAATGTCGGAATGACCTTTTTTGAGAAGCTTTTCCATGCAATGGGAACTGATGATCTCAGGGAAACCTTGTGATTCCTTGGAACTTATACTGTTGGCCCTCTTGGTTGAATTGCATGGATAATTCCTTCAAATCCATGAGAATGGGGCCAAGAGTCCTTAACCATTCGGCACCCAGCACAATGTCACAATCACCCATGTCGATAGCAAACATATGAGATTTCATGTTGTACTGACCAATTTGGAGACGCACATTTTCACAACGCCCCCCACATTTCATGGACCCTCCATTGGCAATCATGAATTGAAAGTTGTTGACTGCACGGATATAGCAATTAGTTTCTTGGCCAATGCGGCAATGAATAAAATTATAGGTGTTGCCACTGTCAATGAGGATGATGACCTTCTAATGCTTAATGTAACAAATTAGCTTGAGGGTTTGGGGAGCAGAGAAGCCAGTGAGAGCATTCAGGGAAATGACCAGTTCGACTTCTGGGGGATCCGAGGGTGGAGTAAGGTCAGTGGGTTCAGCTGATTCAGTCACAAGGGGAGCCTTGACCTCTTCTTCAGAAACATCCTGAGAGATGGCCATAAAAATCTTTTGTTCCTTACACGTGTGCCCAGGAAAATATTTGTCCTCACAATTATAACAAAGGCCCTTGAGTTGGTGTTCATCCATTTCTACCCAGGTCAATTTATGGATCTTCAGTGGAGTGGAAGGAAGGGCGGGAGTGATTGGTTTAGGGCGAGGAATAAAGGAGGGTTTTCTAGTTTGAGAAGAGACAACTTGTTGTGCTTCCTTAGCTCTTTTAGTAGCTTCCACCCTACTCTAGGGCCGAGCCATGAGGACGTGAGCACGGATATCATACTTGAGGCCACCAATAAAGCATTCTCTGAAAAAAGCATCAGACATGCCCTCCGTGCGAAAAGCCAAGCGCTCAAAAGTAGCTATAAAGTCTTCCACTGTGCCAGATTGTATCAACTTTGTCAAACGGCCTAAATGGTGGGTGTCCGTGTCAAAGCATTCATAAAGCTCTACAACAAATTGTGTCAAAGCCACATACCCTTGGCGAGCATTTTTTTTCCATTGCCACCATTGCCAACATTCTTGATCTAGATGGAGAACACCATACCAAAGTTTGGCCAACTCATCCGTAATGTCATACAAAGAGAAATAGAGTTCGATTTGAGTTACCTAGCCGGTGGGATCCGGGCCATCAAATTTGTTCACATCCACTCGAGGAAGGCATAGATCACGTTGAAAGTGATGGGACTGAAAAGTCTAGAAATTGGAGGAAGTCTCACCTTCAGGGTGCAAAGGTTGGTCAGATGAGATAAGATCTCCCGTAATATTTAGCTTGGCGCAGATCTGGGCAACGAAGGATTCAAGCTGGGTAGAGAGGTCATGTTTCATGGTTTCCATTTTGGCGTCTATGGTGGAATGCGTTTTGTTATTGACTGTGGTAATATTGGCACTGAGTTGCCGCACTTCCTCCTGGGCCTCTGCGAAATCAAATGACAAGGTATTGAGGCGGGCTCCAAGGTCTTGGCTAAGAGTGTGGGCCAAGATGAAGGGGAAAACCGGCAAGGGGCGGGTGGGACCACACAGAAAAGGGGTTATGGGTGAAGGGTATCACGATGATCAGGGCGAAGAGGGGAATCCAATGGATAAGTCCCAAATAAGGGGGCATGAAGGGGGTCAGGACCACAAAGAAAAAAAAAGTTAAAAAATGATAAGTATTACTATGATCAGAACAAAAAGAGGAGTCCAATGGAATAGGTCTCGAATAAGGGTGCGGGCAGGCCCTAGACTCTACTCTTGCAGAGTTATACTCCACACTGAATAATACTGCAGTGGTGAAATGCCCAAATTCTTAACAGGAATAAATATGTAGTAATTTTGCAACCCAAATGCAGACGACAAGGCTACACTACAATAGATCTTGTATGTTCCTATTCTGTTTTATTTCCGTCTCAAGGGTTAGGGTTTCCAGGGTGCCTACAGACAAGGGTTTGCCCTGTGCTATAGCTCTCTGATATACGTGTGGGATCGAATAGTAGTACTCAGCCCAATATCTCAGGGCACCAACTAAGGAGACTAGATCATACCCTTAGTCGTACTACCCGATTACCCAGGTACTAGAGAGTATCTTCCCGAGTGTTGTTCTCGATGGCACTATAGCAGTCAGGTGGCCGATCAGTTTATCTACGGAGGGCTTCAGGATATCTAGGCCAGTCTATATACAGGTGTTGTCTAATGTGCTACCACTCGAAGGGGTACCAACAGGGTTTACAAGGGTGGCCAACAATGTGCACTTAAGTATCACTTGTAGTTCCTACATGTATGCTTCCCCGACCGTAGATTTATGCACTGAACGACAGATCACTGTAGCTTTAAGAAGTCGGAATACGTCTCTACCCTGAAAAAAAAATTCCCACAGTTTCTGCCAAGGAAAGTGCTATGATACCACTTGTTAGGTACCAGATCTATTATAATAACAAAAAACAAAAATATGGTAGAGAATAACAGTGGAACAACACAATAGATGAAACCACAACACCAAAATAATACCTTTATTGATAGGAGATAATGTTCACTTGTCTCTTCGAGGGGGAAACCTCCAGCAGAGCAACGCTCTATTACAATAATTCTCAAGACAAAACTTCTCATGCCCTCGACTCCTATTTATACTAAATCTATCTACCATAAGAACAATCTAGAGGAAGATCTTCTAGAAGCGGAAGCTTCTATTAGGTCTTCTTACATTTGACTTATTCTTCCTTATTACTAGGCCTTATTAATATTGGTCTTTATTACATGGAAAATATATTATTCTACCTACATGAGGGGTTAGGGAGGTTAGGTCCCTAACAATGGGAAATCACAGGATGCACCCTTATCTCAGACGGTTGGACAGATGGGAAGGGCAAGTCTATTCTCAATTTCTTGGTTAATTGTCCCAGGGGGGCAATGTTTATCAAATCTATTGATGCATCTACATATGTTAAAGATGCACAGTTATTATGTGAGTTGATTGATAACTTCATCCGGGAGAGAGGCCCGCGGTATGTTGCCCGAGTCATTACGGACAATGCTGCTAATCATATTGTTGTTGGAAAGTTGCTCATGGAGAGGTATCAGACCTTATATTGGACTCCTTCTGCGGCCCATTGCATTGATTTGATGCTAGAGGACATGGGCAAAATTCCTTGGATCAAGGAAATTGTTGAGTCGACTAGGAGTGTTACAATATATATATATATATATATATATATATAATCGTACATATGTTCTTACACTCATGAGACAGTTCACAGGGAACAAGAAGTTGGTTTGTCCTACTATCACGCGTTTTTCGACAAGCTTCATTGCTCTTCAATCTCTCCACAATTCTATGTTGGAGTTGCAGAGGATGTTTCTTTCGGATGAGTGGAATGCTCGTGTCTATAGCACTAAAGTGGATGGGCATGCCATAGCCCAACTTGTGAGACACGATTAGAGTTTTTGGATGGGAGTGCAGGAGTTGTGTGCTATCAGTGAACCTTTGGTAAGGTTTCTTTGCTTGGTTGATGGTGACAAGCCCGCAATGGGCTACTTGTATGAGGCCATGGATAGGGCCAAGGAAGCTATCCATCGATACTATGAGGGCAAGGGGGAAGAGGGATTCACTAAACGAGCTGAGATATGGAGTGTGATTGATGAGCGATGGAACAACACTCTATCATCCAATTCATGCAGCAGGGCTCTACCTCAACCTTGCATACTCTTATGCATGTGGATTTAGGTTTGATGCAGAGGTTATGAATGGATTTTTCCAATGTGTTCAGACAAGTGTTGACTCTTGTTGAACGCTTGGAGATTTCCAAACAAATTCAGATATATAAGTTGAGTGTTGGGACATTTGGGTATGAGATGGCTATCCAAAACAGGACCACTACGATGCCAGGTAAGCTACAATTTGTTTCAAACTTTCAAATTTCAATGTCTTTCCTTTCTATCTATTAAATATTTGTTACTCAATGGGAATATAATTCGTTCTCTTTCCTTTCCATTTATTTGCTATAGATGTTTGGTGAAAAAACTATGGCAGTAGAGTCCCAAAGTTGCAAAAACTTGCCATTCGGGTGCTGAGTCAAACTTTCAACTCTTCAGGGTGTGAGCGCAATTGGAGTGTCTTTGAAAAGACACACTCCAAGAAGCGCAACAGGTTAGAAATGTTCAAATTAAAATTTTAATTTTTTATGATCTCATTCATTTTAATTTATGCCCATGGGACATCATGATTCATCCTCTAATTACAATTTGTCCTTCATACATGTTAGAAGTCCACCACCTCAATGACATGGTCTATGTCTACTACAATCTGAGGTTGTGGGTGAAGCAGATAAACAAAGTACACGACATTGATGCCATTGTATTGGATTCAATTAACACCACGAGTTCGTGGAGGGTGGAGACCAAGGAGCCTCTCATGGAGGAGGCACCTGAGTGGTTGGAGCATGATGTTGATGAGTTGGAGGGGGAGAAGGTATCAGAGCCAAAGAATCTTCCACTTACAGGAGAGACAGATTTGGAGCAGTAGGAGGACTTTGAGAGTTTTCTTGAGCCAGTGCCACAACCTCCACAAAGAGTCGGGAGACTGCCAATTAGGAGAAGGGGTGGAAGACATCCCACTACATCTTCCACCTTAGACTCCTTATCCCCGGGAGTTGCACCTACCACCTCAGGATTAGCCTCAACACGTCCACCTACTGCTTCTAGAGGAAAAGCACCAGCGATGACCTTTTCCAGTAAAAGGGGAAGAGGGAATCATTGATATCTTAGTGCATCATGATTAGCCTTATAGGGTTGTAGTATCCTGATGCCTCATGATAATCATCTCATGAGATATATTTCTTTTTGTTTTGATGTGATTTTGTATTATCTTGATAGGAATTTTATGACTCGGGATCAAGACAGATATCATATTTCAGTATTGATGTTTGACGTACCACTTGACATCTTATATATCTTATATTGTAGTTTTATTTTCATATTTATGTGACAATGTGTTTGTTTGATGTTGATGTTGCTTTAAAAGTTTAAAAAGTTGAAAAAAATGATTATTTTTGTATTATTTTAAAGTTTCCAGATAATTTCCGCGATATTACCAATAATTTCCCCGATATTACCGATAATTTTAATTTTGGACCCCCGACGATAAATTCTCGATAACGATAAATGTAACATTGGATGAAATGTGGGGGCAAATGTGAAAATTTCAAACTTTAGATGGGAGACTATAAGCTCAAAACCCATCTATTTGCCATCGATATGGGTAGTTGTGATATAGTATTGGGGGCAAAATGGCTACACACGTTGGGACCAGTCACCATGGATTTCAAAGAACTCTATATGAGTTTCACTAAAGAGGGTCATGTACACACCTTTTGAGGGATTTAGGCAGGCTCTCTTGAAATAGTCAACTCTCATAATATGGAGAAGTTATTAAAGAAAGGCCACTCTAGCATTATTGCCCAATTTAATGCCATACAGGTTATGGATAGTCCAACACTAGAAATCCACCAAGACTTGCAGTTGGTCCTTGACAAACATCATCAGGTCTGTGAGACATCAAAGGGTTTACCCCTTTCTCAAGGAGAGCATGACCATGGCATTCACCTGATTCCAAGAAGTCAACCACCAAATGTACGTCCTTATCGACACCCTTTTGCACAAAAGAATGAAATAGACAAAATCATTCAAGCACTACCAGAGGCTGGGGTCATACGTCCCAATGCAAGCCCTTACTCATCACCAGTAGTCATGGTGTTAATGAAGGAAGGCACTTGGTGCATGTGTCCTGATTTTAGGGGTCTCAATAAGTTGACGATCAAGGACAAATTTCCCATCCCAGTTATTGATGATCTCTTCGATGAACTTCATGGAGCAAAGTTTTTCACCACGCTTTATCAAATCAAGATGAAAGAGACAGACATCCCTAAAACAACCTTCAGAACAGACGAAGGTCATTATGAGTTTCTATTGATGCCTTTTACTCTTTGTAATGCTCCATCCACTTTCCAAAGCCTCGTGAATAAGATTTCCAAACCCTTCCTACGCAATTTTGTGCTAGTCTTCTTCGATGATATCTTGATCTACAGTAAAGCATGGGAATCACACATAGAGCATGTTGATAAGTCCTTGCAACTCTTGAAAGACAACCAATTATTCGTGAAGCGCTCCAAATGTGCTTTTGGGGCTCCTAAGGTTGAATATTTGGCTCACATTGTAAGTCAAGAGGGAGTACGAGTTGATCCCAAGAATTGGTGGTTATGCAAGAATGGCCTCGTCCCAAAACACTGAAGAGCTTGAGGGGATTCTTGGAACTTATACGCTATTGCAAAAAATTTGTGAAAAATTATGGAAAAATTGCAGCTCCCCTAACTTCACTCCTTAAAAAGAATGCCTTTGTCTAGAGTGAGGTAGCAACACAGGCCTTAGTTGCTTTAAAGGATGCCATGTGCACTACTCTAGTATTAGTAGTGCCTAACTTTAATAATACTTTGTCTTGGAATGTGATGCCTCGAGCAAAGGTCTCGTAGCAGTATTGATGCAAGAAGGACACCCCTTGGCATTCACCAATAAGCAATTGTGTGACCGCAATTTTGGAAAATCCATATATGAGAAGGAAATGATGGTTATCCTTCATGCAGTGGAGACTTGGTGGCCATATCTCATAGGGAGGCATTTTCAAATCAAGACTGACCATCATAATCTGAAGTACTTCCTCAAACAACAATTTTCTTCACCAGAGAAACATAAATGGGTCACCAAGATGCTGGGGTATGATTATGAGATCATATATAGGAAGTGTAAAGAAAATGTTGTGGTTGATGCTTTATCCGGACAATTTGAGGAGGATGGGTCACTCCTTGACTTATCATTACCAAGTCCAGGATGGCTCGAGGAAGCCCGTGTGGAATGGCTAGCAAACAACACTTTAAGGCAGCACATCCAACGACTTCAGATATATACCAACCCACCTAAAATTTATACATGGCAACAAGATACATTGTGGTATAAAGGGCATATTGTTTTGGCAAAAGATTCGACCCTCAAACAACAAGTCTTAGAGAAGCTACATTCTTCATCGATCAAAGTTCACTCTAGCTTTAATAAAACCTATGATAGAACTAAGCATTCATTCTTCTAGGACAGCATGAAAACAGATATCCAAGATTTGGTAGCATTCTATGACGCTTGCCAAAGAAACAAGGAAGAGACATTGAATATACTAGGGGCATTGCAACCACTACCAATCCCAACGCAAATCAAGACAAACATTTCAATGGATTTTATCGTGGGACTCCCAAAAGCGGGCAACAAATCAATAATCATGGTGGTTGTTACCGTCTTTCAAACTCTACTCATTTTTGTGCCCTAACTCATCCTTTCACTCCTTCCTCAATTGCCCAAGCCTTCATGGAACAAATCTTTAAGCTACATGGTATGCCCACTTCCAATGTCTTGGATCGAGACCCCACATTCACCAACAAATTTTGACAGGAGTTATTTAAACTTCAAGGTACTCAGGTGAATATGAGCACTGTATATCATCCTCAAACTAATGGTCAAGCAAAAGTGGTCAACAAGTGATTAGAGTTGCTTTGCTTCCAAAAAGCCGCAGCAATGGACACAATGGCTTCCCCTTGCCAAATGGTGGTACAATACCACTTATCATGGAGCTACCAAGATGACACCATATGACGTTGTTTATGGCCAAAAATCCTTGTCGATGGCATCCTATGTGTTGAATTTTTAATGATGGCTCAAACACATGTAGTTTCTTTTCAATTTAGCATGAACTTGAACCATAAACAATGCAGTAACCAAGATCACAAGAAGAATAACCATGCACAAGACACAAGAAGTTATCTTGGAAAAACCCAGCAACCCTTTACTATATTGCCAAGAGAAAAACCATCACACCATAAACCCTAGCGCACACAGGAGGGTGCTCTATGACCAAGAAAACTAGCGCATAAGAAAAGTGCGCACCAAATTTCAGCTCACCAGGCTAAGCGTTGAGTGAATGAGATATGATCCACAATGGGGATGTATCTCTCTTATAAATACATGACCAAACTCATCAAATAGATGTGTCTATTGGCACAATAGGGCCGACTTGTACAACTCAATAATATAATTAATCTTTTACACAATATTAATTATCTTTACACAGTAGGGCTGAAATATCCCTGATCCAGTTGATCTGGATATCTACTGCTAAACTACGGTTTTGGCAATTGAATCTGATACTTTGGGGGTTTCTGAATGCGTTTGAGTTACTGTGTGAACATGCTTGGTGATTTTCGCATGTGTGTTCCAGTTTATTATGTGTTTAGCAGTTTAAGACAATGAATGCAAAATAAGGACAACACAGCTCATTGATATATATATATATATATATATATAATGCGAAAAAAGCAAGAAATACAATAATAACTAGAAGCAAATATAACAATCGTCAATTAGATCTCATGGATCGTCACTGGAATACAAATCAACTGATAAGAAATACCCATGATCAGAAGAATGGGTGTTGATCTGCGCATGCACGGATAGATCGGCAAAAAAGCAGTCTGGCAGCTCGCGATAACTACTGTAGAATCCAGAAAACTCGCCCTGATGATGATACCCGTCCGAATGAGCTAGAAATTGTCTCAAAAGATGTGCACTGGCCTCTAGACTGATCCCAATGACTGTCGAACTGAAGATACGATCTTTGAAGCTCCGGATGTCACCCCCTGGGGGTTTGCGCACCTCCTGGGCTCAATGAGTGCGCCCTAGTGATTCCACCGGCGGAATCTGATGATGTATAGCTCAAAAAGATCATCCTAGTCTCCTCTGTAATGGGTCGGAAGGGATTCCTCAGATCTGTCCCAGAATGTCCCCTGGAACCCCAACTGTGCTTCCTCAAGAGTTGTGCCCTAAATGACTATTTTCCGCTTTCCGAAAGATTCCACCGTCCGAAACTTATGACAAGTGACTCAATAGGTGTGCCCTAGCTAGCTCTCTAATGGGTCGGAAGGAATTGNAGAAATTGTCTCAAAAGATGTGCACTGGCCTCTAGACTGATCCCAATGACTGTCGGACTGAAGATACGATCTTTGAAGCTCCGGATGTCACCCCCTGGGGGTTTGCGCACCTCCTGGGCTCAATGAGTGCGCCCTAGTGATTCCACCGGCGGAATCTGATGATGTATAGCTCAAAACGATCATCCTAGTCTCCTCTGTAATGGGTCGGAAGGGATTCCTCAGATCTGTCCCAGAATGTCCCCTGGAACCCCAACTATGCTTCCTCAAGAGTTGTGCCCTAAATGACTATTTTCCGCTTTCCGAAAGATTCCACCGTCCGAAACTTACGACAAGTGACTCAATAGGTGTGCCCTAGCTAGCTCTCTAATGGGTCGGAAGGAATTGGACAAATCTGAACTGTCTCAAGCGGCCACACAAACCCTCTCTCAATCACTTGCGCCCTCATTGGTTGAGCTACGCAATCACTGAACTGGACACTGTAATGCACAGTGAAATACCTGGATGGTATCTCCGATAGGCTAGCATGTGTCTCTCAACACCGAAACCGATCAATGGTGGTGGTTTCCTCCAGAAATCCACAAAACAACAAGGGGGTCGACTTCCTCCTCCTCTACCAATATCTCAACATCAAATCATAACATAATTCCGAATTAGGTTGCTTTACCCTTCCTTTATAGCTTCCTGAAACCCTAATTTGTTGTTGACCTTTTCCCTCCAAGTGACTTTTACTTTATTTTATTATTCTTTGATTAAATCACTTAATTAATTAATTAATTAACCATTTTACCTCTAAAAAGTGATTTATCCATCCTTATGGCTTCTCCAACCACTGAAAGTCACTTCTCATCATCTTATCCTGTAATGTTCTTCTTCCTGATTCCGATGAGCTATTACACTAAGAGGTTTCTCCAAGTAATATGCCCAGTATGACCTTCTTAGTGAATTTAATTAAGATATGACCCATAATAACTCGAAATTACGGAAATCGTCAGAATGCAACGGAACCAAAGCCAAGTTGTGCGGAATGGATCCTGATGATGAATGATGCAAGTCGGGCCCAATAAAACCCCTCAATATCTCCCGAACTCTCTGTCACCCTTGTCTAGCTATTCTAGTAGGCATAACACTCTGTAATGTTATAATGTCCCAAAATGGGGACATTACAAGGGCTGACTTGTACCCTTCACAATACAAATTAGGGTTACACAATAGTCTTACTCTTTGACAATATAGCAAGGGGTCTCACACACATCCTCTAGTGCTCTGCCACTTGGGACAAGTCCACATGTGCTCAACCACAAGGGACGTCACTCTCAACAGATCAACTAACTAAATCCATAGGAGTACGAATTGGAGAGCCATCTCAAGTCAACTCAACTAAGTCCATAGGAGTACGATAGGAGACCATCTCAAGTCATCTCAACTTAGTCCAAAGGAGTATGACAGGAGACCAACACAAGTCATCTCAACTCAGTCCAGAGGAGTATGACTCACCTATCACATAGGCGTTCTCGCAGATCATCTCAACTCAGTCCAGAGGAGTCTGATCTGGAGGATGTCTCATGAAGTTGCAATCATCAACACTCCCTCTCAGCTAGGGAGGCATTCTCCACCAAGCCAAGTCTCTCACGGAAGTACTCAAACTTCATCCTGGCAAGCAGTTTGGTGAAGACATCTGCAACCTGCTCGTGTGTAGAAAGGTATTGCACATGTACTGCTTTCCTCTGCACCATATCTCTGATGTAATGGTATTTGATCTCTATGTGTTTCAATTTATCGTGGAACACAGGATTCTCTGACAGCTTCACACAACTCTGGTTATCACAATGAATAATGGTGGAATCCATCTCATGTCCAAATAAGTCTACAAGGAGTTTGCGAAGCCACACTGCTTCGCGGACTGCCACACATAATGCAATGTACTCTGCTTCTACGGTACTCAAAGCCACAGAAGTTTGTTTCCTGCTGTACCAAGAAACCATGGCAGATCCTAAAGTAAAACAACAACCGGAGGTACTCTTCCGGTCCACTGCGCTCCCTGCCCAATATGCATCGGCATATCCCTGCAATCTCATGTCTACACCGAAGGCATATCTCAGTCCATAACCAACTGTGCCTCGTAAATATCTCAACACATGCTTCGCTGCTATCCAGTGTGTCTGTCTCGGCTGACTCATAAACTAACTGAGTACACTCACTGCATAGCATATATCAGGTCTGGTGTTCACCAGATACATCAATGATCCAATCAACTGTCTGTAAAGATGTGGATCAATCTCGCCTGAATCGGAAGAATTCTTGCTCAGTTTCTTCAGATTCATCACCATCAGTGTAGCCATGGGCTTGCAGTCTGTCATCTCGAATTTCTTCAATATCTCCACTGTGTATTTCCCCTGACTCAGGAGAATTTCATCAGTCCTCTGCCACACTTCTAGTCCCAAGAAGTAGTGCATCATACCAAGGTCCTTCATCCCGAATTCAGAAGCCAATGCATGCTTGCATTCAACAATAAGGCTTTCTGAACCGGTGAGGAATAAGTCATCAACATATAGGACCAAAATTAGGCACTC
>JASDQU010307891.1:40124-53273 GCA_032191745.1 Picea mariana
ATACAAAATTTGTGACATTTACTACCATAGCTGCCATGATACGGTGAAGTTTGTCTCGGCAATCCAAGGATGGACCCTCTCGTTTTCAACCTTAGCTTGACAAAAAAGAAACCCGTCTCGCCGACAGGATGTTGATTCACCGGAGGCCAACCAACCGAGTATTAAGTCATCCACTGGAGTTACATGGTCTGCCCCCTGCATGGCATGAGTTCAAAGAGATGATGAGGCCTAGGGCAAGTCCCAGGCGATTTTTGTGAAATAAAAAGCCCTGATAATTGGTTCAATTATGTTCAAAATAAATTTAAAAGCTGCTCAACAGAAGAGCTGATACCCTGGTCTCAAGGATTTAGCTTGCAAACTCAGAGTCGTTTTTTTTAATTGGTACATGACCCTTTGTGAATAAAGTGGGTTCTACTTTCAGCTTAAATGCCATAACAGAGGAGTATCTATTAAGTCAAAATCACGGACTTTATGAGGAGTATCAATGGGGTCAAAATCACCCGGACTTGCATCTGGCCGTGCACATTGAGATACACTGCTCAGGGCAAACCGCCTAGGCTCAGTTTCAAGAGATATCGCAGAATAGCACAACAATCAGCCGCATTAASACAGGAGCATGTTCTGGAGAATTGAACCCGAGTCTCYGTGAAGAAAGCTTTACGATTTCACCACAACCCACTTGATGCAAACTCCGAAGAATCTAATAACAAGGTTGAAAATGTAAAAACTTCCATGCGGAATTATTGGCTGTGCTTTTACGCTAATTATTTCTTGCAAACAGACAGGATTCGTCCCCAGAATGAGGACGACCACTTTCACCAGATTGGCTAAGCTTCAGATCGCATAGGTGGAACTCTAAGCCTAGGGGCTATTGTAGAAAACCTATGGGAACAAAAAGAGATTTCAATTCTCTGTCAAATGCTCAAAATATAAAAACCCAGCACTTAAATCAAATTTTAAATTGAAGATCCCACATTTCTTTGAAAAGAAAAAATTTGCCTATTGAATGCAATTGAATGGAATGCTTTGAGAAGCCTACCTTTCAATGAAGCATCCTCCCATGAGCTCTTAGCATGACGGAGCAATATCAGCCTGCGTGTCTTTGGCATTGGAGCTGTTTCAATGTTTGTATTCCCCACTAAGTTTTCTGTTACCGCACACATTGTTCTCTGCATCAAATACTGCTTGTTGGATTGCCACCCATGGTGCTTAATGCTGTGTGGCAGTGCCTTCCCACTCGATGAAGGCTGAGCTGCAGACCTCAGTAAGCTCATGTCACCGCCTGATAGGGTAGAGCATGCAAATACTGGGCACCTAAGAATGGAAGGATGGTTGAAAGAGGAATGAACAAGCCCCTGACTGACATTGTAGGGACCCCAAATGAATTTCATGGTTTATCAGTTTCGAAAGGAAACCCCAGGCCGAGGCATCAGAGCATGCCCTTTGTATTGGTTGATGGATAAATTCATTCACGTGGAAGGGACAACTGATGCCTTTTGTATTGGTTGATTGATAAATTCATTCACGTGGAAGGGACAACCATTATCCAATCCAAATGCTCGTATTGGAAGAATAAAATAGAACAACCATATCTAAATCCATGCAATTTGGATATGTTAAATCAAATTTAAGTCGGAGTCACTTATTTTAAAAATAGAGGTTTTTTAAAAAATACAATTTTCCATTATATCAATGGTTTGAAGCCATTATAATAATATAATCATTAAGTAAGCTTAACATATTATTATGGGAATTGAATTTCATGTTATTTATGGGAATTGAATGTGGATGGGAGCATAACAATCATTCCTCACAATCATCCAAGCTAGATTTAATTGACTTTAAAAATAGAGTTTGTAGTGAGGAATGTTGCAATCTTGCAATATTTGAAGTTGTGAAGTTGTTTATTGTGATTGTTAATTTAAAACAGCCTAGATATTAACATTTGTGCTTCTTGATCTCCTGTGTTGTGGAACATACAGACTTTTAATTTTCTCTTGATCTCTAGTTCTGATTCAGAGTCAGAATTGTCTATACTACTTTTGCAAGAACAGAAATTAGGATTTCTGCAATTGCAATTTTGGTTGATTAATATTTCTTCTTCTGAGCTATAATGAAACTCAGAAGTGCTATCGGAGTCGGAACAGCATCCTTCTTGGAGAAGATGGACTTCTTCTCTTTTGAATGGATTGTAAGGACACTGGTTGGTTTCATGATCATTGGCTCCACACCTATTACTGTGCACCCTTAGAGCCACTTGTCTTTTTTCTTGAGCCTCTTTAGCCTTTTGTTCTGAGAGTTTTCCCTTTGATTTTCTAGAGGCTATATTATCAGGGCAGTTATGAGCCATATGCCTGGGTTTCCCACATATCCAGCACTAAACTTGTTGCTTAGCCTGATAGGTAGGAGTTTTTAATTTTATATCCTCAGGCTCATAGTAATGGGTTCTAGGCCGATATTTATATCTGTATTTGGGTCTTTTCCCTTTTTCCTCTCTGACTTCCCTTTTCTTTTTTCTCTTCTTCCTAAAGGGGTATGTGATGTATAAACCATATTTTTCACAAATATATTTTTGATCAGGGAGATAAGATAGCTTAGATACAGAGTTCTGGACTTTCATACTTGTACATAGTCCAATCAAGGCTTTAGTAATTAAGGAATAGATTTCCCCCCATGTGTACATTTCATAAGGAAGTTTGAAAACTTCCTGCATTTTTAGATATTCAACAAATTTACTTGGTATAGCTGCCAAGTATACCTGCTTCCAGAGAAGGTTTTGATTATCCTGGACCTCAAATATTCTCTGAGTCCAGTCTTTGTGAAATTCTTCATACTCAGACATCTTTCTGCATTTCATATTCATGAGAATTAGCTCATGTTTGTCAACTAATTTAGATTTGGTTCCACACTAGTGCTCATTTGTAAGCTGCTACTCTCGAACAGCTTGTCAAAGGCCTCCTCTGTCAGAGAATGAAGCTTGACTATCAGACTTGTCTCATGCGTTGTCTCCTCTTGCCATCTGGTCTTCTGATTTCTGCTACTCTCGACAAAACCAATATCGTCGAGTTAACCGCTTTACTCTGTCCGCCTTGTGAACCCCACCACTTGGACTCCACCAAGTTGTTGTGGCCTTATGTGAACCCTATAGCCGGCTTTCAGTGAATCTTTGCACTTACAACTGCCTTATAGCGGCCTCCTTGCCTTCGCGGGACTTACTACCAATGCTCGACAGATGCTTTATACCAGACTACCAGTGAACTTTATCTCTGGATGAGCAAACTTCGGCAGGCAGTACCAAGGAACACCGAGTGCAAATATAGGCAAATAAGCAAAATCATAACAAGCGCATGTTACAGAGACAATAGTCGAAACTCAGAGATGAACACATATATGCGGAAGACTTCTTTATATTAAAATCAAAGCATAATCATGCCAGGGTATTACAGCTTTGTGCAGGATGCACAGAGCAAGAGTAGGATGCTCGTATTCGCTAACACTAATAACTTAATTACAGACTCGGAGAATGACGCAAAGCTTCAAACAGAAGGGAAGCTTAGAGACTCGGACTGACTGACTCTAACTCTCTATGAAAACTCCTCCCCGAGAATGAGCTCTCATCCTTCATTTATACAAATTTGTGAAGGAAGAGTCATGATGAAGAAAAGACTCGAATAGACAAATGGGCCTACATGTCGTCCACTAGATTTTACTTTATGGATTTGGCGGATGTATTCGTGCAAGAATCTCCGACCAAATCATAAGCTTTATTTCATATCAACCGAAAGTAGATGGAACAATGAGTCTGACGGGGTGGTCGTGCAAGATTCCCCGATCAAAGGATAGACAAAACATGACATAAAGTAGAGAATCTTGGAAATGCGGGTCAAACCATGCCAAAAGTCGGAGAAGTACTCCGAATTTCCAAGATACCCATAATTACAAAGTGGAGGTTGATTGTGGTAACCCACTAAACCCGAATGGCACCACTGTCGGCCATTTAGACATGAATTCATGTGATTACACTGTGGAATTAGTTACGTCAACCCACGTAAACTGACTGGTGATTGTGTCAACCAGTATGACGTAGATTCTTGATGGATTTGCTAATCATTTTCAATATGTCCTGAAAATCTTTTGGGATAATTGAGCGTATCCCAACACTTAGTATATACTTTTCATGCTATGAAAAGCTGGTCATTCAGGATTTGTATGATAGTTTTTGTTTTAACAACCCATTGGCAATGATTTAGAATAAATGAACATAATAATTCTCCATCATTTGGTCTAGTCTGGAAAAGATTTTGTACTGACTGTAAAGGAGAGATAGAATTTAGGATGCCTGGATCAATTGCTCCTTTATTTAGACCGAAATCTTTCCACCATTCTGCCAACCAAAGAGGTGGTCTTCCTGATGTTGCAATATTAACATTTCCAAATTTCACTAAAGTAAGGAATTCTTCTTGTTGGATGGAGTTCCACCATAATTCTTTATATTCTGTATAGTTGAAGTCGGTTTCTAGGAAAATGATATTGGGATTTCTTTCAGGCCAATGAAATAGTAATCTTGGCCTGTTTAGGCAGAAATATTGCTGATTATTGCCTATGTTATCCCTTATATCCCATACTAGAATAATATCATGAAATAGTTCTGTTAGAGCATTTTGTGCTTCAACTGCCTTTTCATTTATTCTTGAAATTATGGGGGCTAAAACATTTGAGACCCTTCTTCCTCTTACTTCAGGCACCATATTGGAATATGATAGATGGGTTGTCTGGGATAAAATCTTTGTGCTTCTTAACTCCCAATGGGGTACCCATTCTGCTGCATATGTTTCCCATCTCAAAGAATCAGGAATGTTGACCAATGTTTCTGTACCATTTCTGAGTTGTACAGAAATTATTAAGCAAAGATTTTGGAGATGTTCTCTGCTTAGGAAGTCTGGTATAGAATTATTTGTTCCCTTAATATGCTCAATGGTGAAGTCAAAATTGTTGAATAAGGCTTGCCATCTAGCAAACTTAGAGTCTCCTGGGGACTTTAAGTCTTTATTAAGAACTCTATTCATAGCAGCGACGTCAATTCTTAATAGGAACCTTTTATATATCAAATAAATCTCAAACTTTTGTATGGCATTTAATGCAACTTTGATTTCTTTGTCTAAGGCAGAATAATTATTTTCTGCTGCTTGCCACAATCCTGAGGCAAACTGGATAACTTCTTCTTTCTATTTGCCTTCCTTATTTCTAACTTGTTTAAGTACTGCTCCCCAACCAATATTGCTTACATCTGTTTCAACAATTTTGGGGAGATCATCATCAGAGATGTGGAGAATAGGAAGATTCTTGGTTTTTGCTTTGATATTTTTTACAGCTTGAGTGTGGGCTTCTGTCCACGGGCTTGGATCTTTCTTTAATCTGTCATTTAAAAGCTTTCTGTCTTGAGCACATTTTTTATAAAAATGGCTAATATAATTCAAGCTGCCCAAAAATCTCCGTAACTGTGTTTTGTCAAGAATCTTATCAAAAAATTTGTCTGCAAATTCTACAACATGAGTTTGCAGAGTTATCTTTCCATTATCAATAATATGGCCTAGGAATTTAATCTCAGTCTTGAAAAGATCAATCTTCTTTTTAGAAAAGACTAGGCCCGCTTGCTTTACTTCTTGTAAAAGTTTCCTCAAATGTTTGAAGTGTTGCTCTAAAGAGGAGGAGAATACAAGTATATCATCAATGTAAACAATAAGCCAATCAAAATATGGCTTAAGAGTATCGTCCATTACTCTCTAAAATTTAGCTGGTGCATTTTTTAGACCAAAGGGCATCACATTCCATTCATAATGTCAAGCAAGGACATTAAAAGTTGTCTTGAACTTGTCTTCTTCTTTGATTGCAACTTGCCAGAAGCCCGATTTAAGATCAAATTTTGAAAATATTTTTGCTCCTGCAATCCTGGTTACAACACAGCTTTTATTGGGAATTGGATATGTGTCATCAGCTAGGACTTTATTCAAGGGCTTGTAATTTACAACTAATCGAGGAATACCCCTTATCTGTTCAGAATGTTTATTAACATAAAAGCCATAGCAATTCCAAGGGCTAGTGGATTCCCTGATTAGTTCTTTATTGAGTAAGCCTTTTATTTCTTCTGCACATAATTTTTTATATTCTGCGTTCATAGGAATAGCCCTACTTCTACAAGGTTTTCCTTGATAATCTCCCTTATAAGGAAGAGAAACCTCATGTTTCTTTTGTTTCCAAAAGGCTGTAGGGTTTTCTGAACATACTGTATCAATAAATTCTTGCTGAAGCAGAGAAATTTTTTGTTGTATGGCTTCTTTGCCTAGCTGATCTTTTATTCTCACCCCTGATTGAAATTCTTTTAGTTCTTCTATTTTTAGACTTTTCCTTTTAATCATCTGCACCATATCTGAAGTCTTTGGGGTGGAAACAAAAGGAAGTTTTATAACAGCTTTTCCTTTTTGAGAAGGAATGCTAATAAAATATCCTGGTCTGTCTTTGGTCACCATTGTAGAGCCATGTGGAGATACTGTTGCAAGAAAAGGAGTGCCAAGTATGCAGGCAATGAGAATGTATGCTAGTAGGAACTTCATTGTTAGACAATAATTTTTGAAGCATAGGACAACTTCTGGAATCTGGAAGGAGATTTCATTTGGGATATTTCCCAGTCCAACAACTAATGCTTGAGCCTTTTTCCATAGAGAAACGGGAATGATATCTTTATGCAACATGTTCAGGTTTGATCTTGTATCTATCAGAGTTTTTAGCTTGAAAGGCATGCCTTGGATTTTTAAATCAATCAGAACATGATATTTCTGATGTTCAATTTGGAGGACTTGGTCTTCTTGTTTCTTTTCTTGTTCTGTACTGTCCTATTGGGCTCTGATAGATTTTTTCAGTTTTCTTATCTCTTTTCCTATATCTGAAATAGAAAGAGTCTGGACAGGACAGCATATAGGATTTACCATTTTGGGAAGTAGGATTTTAGAATAAGTCCTTGAAAAATTCTCTTTCTGAAGTTTCCATTCATAAAAAGAAATAAATATTTCTTCAGAATTCATAAAACTTTTCCATTCTAAGGCCAAGTTTACATTTTCTTTGTCTGAAGTTCTTTTGGCAAAAGAATCTGCTTTTGGATGGGTGAATAAATCCCAATTCAACATTTCTTTCATCCAATCAACTTTGACTATATCTTTTCTGCATCCTTTCATTAATCGAAGAAATTTTTTGATTTCTAGAACAGATGGTTGTCTCACATCTTCAGGGACATAGGCTTGTCGTCTCTGATTTATTTTTGTACAGTGGTCGGTTTGGATAACTAAAACATGGGAATCATGTGGAAAAGGGATATCTAAACATTGAGGATGAGGGCATTGTTCTTTAGCAGTAGAGTTTGGTGGAGGTAAATTTGTCCTGGGGTTATGATTAGCATGTTCAAACTAAACCCTTTCTTCTTCTTTGAATGCAGAAAGAGTGGACAAGGTAATAAGTTCTCCACAATCAAAGCATTTTACTGCGAATGGAACTTGGCCAACTTTATTAGCAAGAGAATGAAGGGAAGCATGTAAACAGAAGGAGGAAGTGGATGACGAGGGATTTGAATAATTCTTGGCGAGAGAAACTTGTTTAGAGAGGTTTTTCTGAGGAAAGGAAATTACTGCAGAATTTGCAGTTTCTTTTATCTGGGCTGAAGTGATAGATATTGAGATAGGAGCTCTGGGAGTATCAATGACCCAATCAGTTGGGAAAGATAGATTTTCCCATTTTATCAATTGATGTTCCATTTTTTGATTCAATGGGTCCATTAGCACTAAGGTACTGGATTGAGATGTTTTGCTAGGGGTGTGCAAGACTGCAGGAAACAAGGTATTAGTATGCCTAAAGCATCCCCTGATTTGGATAGATATATTTGTCCTGGTTGGACACATGTCAAATCCAGTCGTTCTAATCTGAAGTTTTAAAATATTTTCAATATTCTCATCAAAAGTATAAGCAGAAAATTTGGATAATAGTCAAAATAGACAGGTCCATTTGAAAGAGGGGCAACTATTCCACCAATTAGGGAATCAGTGAATTTGTTATGGGTCATATCCCTTACTGTGCATAGAAGACATGAATCTATTCCTTTATGCACCAGTGGGCTAATTCCAATTTGAATACATCCAAAATGAAGATAATTTGTCCCATGTTTCTTGGCCTCATTCTGGATCTCTTTAGAATTTATTAGTGGAATTGTTTGAATGGCATCACTGTTTTGTTGTATTCTACTTACCGATTCTTTTACAATTACCCTTGTGACAGCCTTAAGGTGAAACATATTCAGGTCTTGGTATACATGGCTGGGGGAAATGGGGGGTAATTTCCATGCTGCTTGAGGCTGAGTCTCAACCTCTTCTATACTAGCATGGTTTATGTTTTGGGATTTGTTGTATGTAAACATAGATTCTAAACTATTTACAGAATCAGATTCAGGAGTACACTGATCTTCAGCATTTTTCACATCTCTATAAGACATTGTGCGAGAATCCATTATAGTAGATTTTACTATTTCTGCACAGAAAAGCAGGGCGTTTAGTCTTGTGACTTCCCTAAATAAGATTAGACAGGCTCCTGGTCGACTGCTTAGGCAGAAACTAGTAACTCTGTCAGGAGGTCACAGTAGTGGAAACTCTGCCTTTAAAGAGCCTGAGACTACTGATACGACCTCAGAAGTGTGTCACAAGAGTGGAAACCCTGCCTTTAAAGGGCCCGAGACTCTTGATACGACACTGGATTCTCAGATTACATTGTTTTTGCAAGCAAAGCAAAGAGTCATATTTTGATTTTATTTTTTTCATTTATTTCAATAATCGATAAAGGTGGTATATTATATATTGTTATTTGTTGGATAAAGTACTCTTCATGTTATTGTGGTTTGATGTTTGATTGTGTAAGATTTAAGGTTTTGTATTTCGGTTATTTATATATATTTCTTTGAATGTTGGATATAAGGAGTGTCTGTGTTGCCTTGCTAGTCATATAAGGTTAAGGCGTTTATCTTGGTTGTTCACTTGTATTTATTTGGAGAGTCAGTAGATGCAATGTGTTTCATAATATTGTTCTTTGGATAGATCCATGGCATGTGTTAGTCGCTTCATTTATGATAAATCATTGTCTTTTGTTGGTTGATGGAATATTGCAAGGGAAAGAAGAGAGACATTTCAAGAAGGGAGTCATATGATGTAAAAAGGGTCATTGTCATGGTTTTTACCTAAAATTGGAGGGATTATTCTAGTGGATATTGTTGATGCAATGGTTGGAAGCATTGCAAAATTTGGTGAGGAGATTCAAGCTTTTACTTAGTGGGGCATGGGGGAGTTGATAAGTCGAATCTCAAAGTCGTTGAGTCTTATGGTAGACCAACTTTGGAGATAAAGAAAAGGTGAAAATTGCCTAAGTATGGTGTTGTCAAGCACAAAGTGTGGTTATCAAGCAAAGGGGTACTTCGTCAAGGAAAGGGATGGAAACCACATGGCAAATGGAGGCATGCTTTGCTCAGTAAGTAGGGTAGTTGTTTAGACCTTTGAGTATCGAGCAAAGGAAATGGGTTGAAGCATCAAGAAAAGAGAGCTTGTCTCCATTCAACAAAGGGGAGAGTAAGCAATGGGCTTGTGACATTACAGAAATAACTAAGTGTCAAATCAGCCTGTTAGTTTTAGTTGATTTGAACTTGTTCTCCATTCTCCTTCTACGATATACTCACTTGGTGCATGAGGAGCACTTTGCTTTGAGGGAGAGTGTTAAATGGGAGAAAGACTCAATGATGAACATTTTGTCTCATAGCCCACTTTTCATCTATTTTCTCACCTAGACTAGGAGGTGCACTTGTTGCATGATAATATATAATGGTGCATAAAAATATGTGAAGTGGTTGGGTAGGCACTTGTGGGTGTATAAAAATATGTGTTGTTGCATAGTAGTATGTGGAGTAGATGAGTTGGCACTTGTGGGCATGTGCCTACTAACTTGGAATGTGTAGAGTGCTCCATTTGTGGATCAATTCTTTATTTGTGGATCTGGTCTAGGGTTAGGGTTTTATTTGTAACTCACTCATCTTACTCTGTAAAAGGAAGGAAAAGCACATCACTACATTATTAATAACAAGATATAAGAGAAAGCATAGAGAGAATGTAACATCTCGTGTGTGACTCGTCATTGAGGTTGATGTAGCTTTTGGAGAATGGAGTGAAGCTAGGGTTTGCTAGTGATTAACATGTGGTTCCCTAGCTAGGGTTTAATATGCTTGTTAGAAACTTTGTTTGGTATAAGTTGTAAGGGTTTTGTATTCCCAACTTGAGATGAGTTGACTATTGTACTATGACAATATTTCATATGAAATAGAAAGAAATGTGTTTGTTGCCACAAATTATGTTGCAGGTCTAATTCATATAGATCTAATTCCGAGTGAATTCATGGTTGATTTATTGCACGTTGATTAATCAATAATGGGGTTGATGTTAAGTTGATTTTGCATGCTTAATTTGCACTTTCATATCTAATTTTGTTGTTGTTTTAGCTAATATTTGCTAACATAATTTTTAGATCTAATTTGAGGGACACATCTTGCCCCATAAACTATTGAAATGATCTAACTACGTATTTGTTGTCTCTGCACTACATATATTACATGTGATGATTTTTTGTTGTTGATTTGGAAGTTTGAATAGAGATTTCAAATAAATTAGATTCACCTTAGGGCTAAAACATTTTTTGCGAGGTGAAACTTTTCATCAACACACAAAATTATAACATGGTGTTATAGTTTTTTTGTTGAAGTTTTCCCTCCATCACATGGAGAATTCAACAACCTATGAGAGGGAGTTGAAAATGGAATATTTTAGCGAGTGTGTCACCTAAGAAAACTCTAGTGATGGGAATCGATCCATGCTTGAGATAGGCACCAAGACCTATGAGAGGTTGGTGGGTGTGATGCTCATGATACTCCGGTGACTAGAGTTGTTTGTACTTGAAATTTTTTGTGGATTACATGGAGAATCTAACTATCTTTTAGAGGGGGTTAAGAGCATAGAATTTTAGTAGATGTGAAACCCAAGTTGCTCCAATGATGGGAGTGTTTTGTTATGCCTAGGATGGATGATTTAGACCTATGATGGGTTGTGGAAGTGATAACTTGAATACTCTAATGATTAGAGTATTTTGTTATGCCTAGGAGGGACGATTTGGACCTGTGATGGGTTGTGGGTGTGATATTCATGTTACTCTAGTGATTAGAGTGGTCGATGTGGCTAAGATTGGTAAGGAGGAAGAGCCATCTTCTTCTAACCATAAGAAGAAGGATTCGAGTCATGTGACTTGTTTTGGGTACCACAATAAGGGGAATTATGCCAATCAATGTCAAGAGAAGAAGAAAGGGAAGGGAAAGCAACAGCGGGAATATTTTTCAAGGAGTGTAGAGACTATAGTTGGAGTGAACGCATCCAAATTTGAGATCCCTTTCTCTATGGTTTATTGTCTTTTAGTCAATACCATTATTGGTGTTGGGTGGTATATGAATAGTGGAGCATCGAGACATGCAACCTTTGATAGGAATATATTCAACAAATTTTGATAATAAGATGTTGACATGGAAGTGGAGTTTGGTGATAATGCCACATACCCAATGATTGGAATCAATTTCAGATCGTTTTGTATGCCTTCAGGTGATGTTCTTGAGTTGAATGATTTTTTATTTGTACTTGGTTTAATGAAGAACCCTCTTTTTATTTCAGCTATCACAGATTTGCAATGTGTAGTTGAGTTCAATGATTGATAGTACACCATCAAAGATTCCAACCAAGATTATCCTCAAATTTTGGTTAGAGGTGTGCAAGAAGGAATAATTTATAGTATACATGTTGATCTTGTGAAGCATGAGGCTCTAGTGCATGACAATGGCACTCTAGTGAAAGAACCTTCCAGCTTTGGGGAGTCACATGTAATGTACATAGAGAGGATAATTAATGTTATGTGTCCATACTCGTGGAATAAGACCCACTAAGTAGTTTGAAGGAACTCATTAATTGATGTGATATGGCCATAGTCAATGAATAAGGCCCACTAAGTAGTTGGTGGACAATAAATGTAATAATGATTGGTAGTTAGCATAGGCCCCTAGGAATACTCATGAGAGTATATATACACTTTTGTATCATTGTAAAGGCATGTTGGATATTATTGTAACAAGCATGGATTGTGGAGTGATTCCTTCCATAGGGAGTAACTAATGGTGTCACCCGACCTTAAGGATTTTCTCTACAATATTGGTGTTGATTATTATATGGATGCTTTTGTTATTTTGAAGTCTTAGGGTTTTATCTTTCATCCATCAAGGATCTTTACAAGTGGTTTGAGAACACTTTCTTGAGAAAAAGGGAAGAATTTGGCTTCCTTTTTTTTTCCGTAGAATTTCAAGAGTAAAAAGTGGGCCGCAACACTCATAACCATTTCTAAAGCTATCTATGTAGAATCTAAAGAAACAAATTATAAATTTGGATTCTTTTAAAAAAAATACATGATTTCAATCAAATTCATTTAAATCAAAGTCTAGAAAGTGAAGATATCGTTGATTCAAAATCAACCACTTTAGGGTTTTTCTGTTACAGTTGTGACTTATTTCAAGTATTGTGGAGTATATAACTTTTGATAGGTTACACAAATTGAAGCTAGTCCAAAGCTAGGTGAAATAACACTTCAACAACTTCAATTTGACATATCATATGATATATTTCTAAATTGTATTAAGGAAGTTAAGTCCATTTTGAATTGCTACCTCAAAACCCCGACTATTAAAGGAGCTATATTGCAAAGTAAGTTATTTCTTAAAAATTATAGTTCTATTTTTGGGTTTTCATGCTGAAGATATATTTTGCAAGAAAATATGATGGGCCTAATATTGAATAATACATGAATAATATTCCAAAAACAATCACTTGGAAATACATGTTATACCTTAAGCAGATGACACTACCACATGGTGGAAATCATTTGACACTTAGAATATGTTGAGACTTATAGATGAAAAATATGAAAAAGGTATTTTTACACAAGTGGTCTCATGCCAAAAAGAATGATAGAGAGATCACTAGGTGTTTA
>JASDQU010307891.1:64905-77428 GCA_032191745.1 Picea mariana
CTATAACTTTTGTTTGGAATAGTTTCAGACCACGAATTTTTTTGGAGCCTAAGGAGACATATCAAAGTGTGTTCAGTAAAAATTATAGGTTTTAGTTCACTATAATTTCAAAGATATAGCTTGTGTAAATTAGGGTTTTTACTAATTTTGAAATTAGTCTCAAACGAGCCATCTTGGAATTTTCACTATAAATTTTATATGAAATTTTCAAAATAGTGAAATTTTTGGTATAATTAGAAGACACAATGAAGTACATTCCATAAAAATTCAAAGTCTGGTTCACTATACTTTCAAAAATACAGGCTATGGAAATCAAGGTTTTGGACTAGTCTCAAACAGGGCTTCTTGGTAAAACTATCATATCTGAAGCTAGAAAATTCCAAATTGAGTTCCACTAATTCCATCGAAAACAAATAAGACCATAGTATTTTAGATCCAAATTTCAGAATTAGATATGAAAAATTGGAGACATGGTGGGCCACACAAGTTCACTCTCTTGAAAGGGACTACATAACAAGTTTTGGGAAAGTTACCATAGCTTTGTCTTGGCACATTGGAATTTGGTTGAACCTGTGACATTGCATAGAAGACATGTTAGTATAATATAGATCAAAATTTCAGACTCAAAGAGGATAACAGTTTAGAGACATTTCAGGAGAAATACTGACCAACAAGATAGTCTACAAACCAAGGTTTTTAAAGGTGTGTTAACTTGAAATTAGCATAACTTTTGGTTGGGAGAGCTATTTTTGGTGATTTAAAATTGTGATAAGGAGAAAAAAGAGGAGTATTATTATTTTCTTAGATGGAAAAGGGTTATTCAAGAATTTATGCTGTTGATAAACCTCTATAAAATCACACATGACACATGAAGAAAGTGAAGACTTAAAAAATAGGGTATCCCAATTGAAGAACCAAGTTAGTGACATGAATGGTAGTATGTTGAAACTAGTGGATTTCTCACATTCTTGGGAAATCCTTAAAAGGGAAATATAATATAAAATGGAAAATTTGATGGATCAACATATGGAATTATTACAAAAAACCACAGAAACAATGCTCTTATAAAGGTTCCCTAAAAGGGATATTGTGATCCAAGGAAATCATGAAAATAAGTAGAAATTTTGTGTTGAACCTCGGTGACATATGGGGAATATTTCAACACATTTGTAGAGCACAAATATTGAATCCCAAAATTATGATCATACATCACTTCAAGATTTGCATCATCTAGGGTTCAACTTAGGTACCAAGGATCTACATAATTCCCCATATTGATATAAGGAAGTTAGATGGTAAAGATCATATAACATGAATATTCCAAATGCATGAATTTTTTATCTACACCAAGTGCCAACTTTACAGAAGGTAACTCTTGCATCCTTGTATTCAAAACTTGATCAATTTGTTTGATATTAATGGCTTTGTGAACAAAAAAAGGATTCTATTGTCTCTTGGTCCATTTTTACAGATGAATTAATAACACATCATGGGGATATTAAGAGCAATACTTTATATAGTCAATTGATAAATATATGACAAAAGGTGCAATTACAAAGCACAGTCAACAATTTCAAAAGTTGATTCCTAGAGTAAAGAATATTCTAGAGGATAATTTTTTAGATCTCATTATGGACACTTTAAAGGAGAGCATTAAACATGAGGTTCATCTCTTAGAACCTAAATTATTGGAGCATTCTTTCAATGTGATGAGGAATTTTGAAAGAAAAAAATTGGCTACTAGAAGGGTAGCCATTAAAAACTATAAATAACACCACCATCCTCATAACCTCACTCAACCTACAAGGTTGACACCTCAACAAATGGATGAAAGAAGAGCAAAGGGACTATGTTTCAATTGTGACAACAAGTACACTAAGGGGCATAAATGTGGCGAGAGGAAATTATTCTACATAGATTGTGAAGAGGAAGAAGATTAAGAACTAGAACCATTACAAGATCTAGAACTGGAAAAGACTACTCCAACCATATGTTGCCATGCATTGGCTGACATCAACACTCAAACTCTCAATATATCAAAAATAAAAAGGTAACAATATTGATTGATTATGGTAGTACACATAAATTTATTAGTTGAAAATTAGCCAATCTTCTCAATTGTTGTATATATCCAACACTAGAGTTCCAAGTAGTGATTATAAATGGATGTACCATAGATTGTTTAGGGAAGTGCCATAGTATTAAGCTCACTATGGGGGAGTATTTATTGGATAGTCCCATGATTTCAATCCAAATGGGTGGTGTCGGTGTTGTATTAGGGTTCCAATGGTTACAATCATTAGGAACAATGGCTATTAATTTTTAGGAACTTTTCATGAGATTTTCCTCGAAAGGAAATGAAATTGAACTTAGAGGTATCCCATGAAAACCCTCTAAAGTGACAAGCTCTAATAACATGACAAAATAGCTAAAAAAGGAACGCCATGGTGTAATTGCAAAATTGTGTTCACTAGATGTTCATGCATCTAGACCTTTACCCCCATGGATCTCCAAAAGTTATCAACAATCATTCCAAGGTATTTGAAGGGATGCCTAAAAGTATTCAACCTGCTAGAGATCACGATCATGCTATTCATTTACAACCATGAAGTGTACCACCTAACATCAAAACTTATAGGTACCCATATTCACAAAGAAGTGAGATTAAGTGTATAGTTCAAGAAATATTAGAGGATGGATCATTCAACCTATCCAAAGTTCTTTCTCTTCATCGATAGTGGTGGTTTACAAAAAGGAAGGTTCATGGCACACGTGTCTAGATTATAGAGAGTTCAACAATATGACCATTAAAGACAAGTTTACTATTTTAGTCATTGATGAATTGCAAGGAGAAATTTTATTTACCAAGTTGGATCTCTATTTTGGATATCATCGTATCAAAATGAGGCAAGAAGACATCCCCAAAACAACCTTTAGAAAACATGAAGGTCATTGTGAGTTTTTGGTGATGTCAATTGGCCTCAATAATGCACCTTCTACATTTCAAGGCTTGATGAAATTATATTTTCAAACCCTTCCTTAGAAAGTTTGTGTTAGTATTTTTTGATGATATACTAATCTACAACAAGTCTTGGGAAGAGCATGTACACCATGTTGACACGGTCTTAAAAGTATTGGAAGAGTAATAACTATGTGCAAATCCTTCCAAGTGTGCCTTTGGGATTCAAGAAGTGGAATATTTGGGTCATATTGTATCTCATGAAGGTGTCAAAGTGGATCGTAACAAAATTAAAGCTATGATGGAATGGTCAGCTTCCAAAACCTTAAAGAATCTTGGTGGATTCTTAGGATTTATGGGTTATTACCACAAGTTCGTCAATAGTTATGGTAAAATAACAACATCTCTAACAACATTATTAAAAAAGGAGGCATTTTCTTGGACTCAAGAAACAACCTAAGATTTTGAAAAACTTAAGGAGGCTATATGTACAACTCCATTTCTGAACATGCTTGACTTCACAAAAAACATTTATTATGGAATGTGGTGCCTTTGGGCATGGAATTGGTGCATTTTTTATGCAAGAAGCAATGCACCTTGCCTCTGAAATCCACCAACTTAAAGGAAAGAACTTACTCAAACCCATTCATGAAAAGGAAATGTTGGCCATGTTCCATATAGTAAGAAATGGTGCCCCTAAATAATAGGATGACACTTCAAGGTAAAATATATCATGGTAGTTTGATGTACTTCTTGGGGAAACAATTATCTTAAGAAGAGCGACAAAAATGGGTTACAAAGATGCTAGGTTATGCCTTTGAAATTATCTACAGAAAAGGAAAAAAAATGTGGTGGTAGATGCACTTTTGAGGAATGAAGAAGACACATAGGGCTTACTTTGTTCTATTTCCACCCCCCAATCTGATTGGGTGGAAGAAGCAAGGACAAAATGGAAGAAACATTAAAATATATGCAAGATCATTCAACAACTACAAGAGCCCGAGTGCATTAGATAAATTTGTGTGGAAGAATGAGTCATTGTGGTATCGAGATCACCTATATTTACGTAAGAATCCCCAACTCAAATAGAAGGTCCTTTTGGAATTGCACACTTCTCCTATAGAAGGACATTCAAGGTTCCCGAAAACTTACCACAAGATCAAGAAGGATTTTTTTTTCTGAGGTCTTAAAACCGATGTTTAAAATTTTGTGGTTGAATGTTTGGTGCTCCAACAAATTAAGGGAGAGACAATCAAGAACCCAAGTCTCATACAATAATTAGCCATACCAATTCAACATTGGGAAGATGTCTCAATGGATTTTATTATAGGTCTATCCAATTCTGAAGGAAAGAATGCTATCATGGTAGTGGTGGATTGACTCACAAAATATGCCCATTTTTTCTCTCTTTCTCATCCTTTTAAAGTAAGTAAAATAGCTACAACTTTCATGGAAATAGTTCAAAAGCTACATGGAATCCACAATATTATTGTAAGTGATATGTATCCAATTTTCGTTGGTAAGTTTTTTATCTAGAATTGGATCCAAGAGCTTGATGGGGCTCAGAAAGGCCTAAAAGTCAAAGTTCTCAGAATGGCTTCAAAACGGATGTGTGCGTAGGCATCGTCGATATGAGCCCAACGCAACTTGAACGGGCTCAAACAGACATCATATGCTCTAGATATTGCGATCTTTTCATTTTGCCAAACATGCAAAAAAAAAGATGATTGTACAGTCTGTACAGTGCCATGTGCCAGCTGACTGTACAGGTCGTACGACCATACAAATGATGTGGCAAGGCACCATTGGTGCTGACGTGGAAGCTTCTGGAGGTGACACATGGCAGGGTGACTGGGCATACAGACTGATGACATGGATAGGTACAAGGGACAAATCAGGGAGTGACACATGTCACCCTTGCAGTGGTGACACGTGGCAGGTCCGTATAATCTGTACGACATGTGGTGCTTGTGTGGAAGGTACAAGTGGACCATTCAGCGTTCAACACGTGTCATGTTTTTAGACAAATGGCGTGGTGCCACGTGGCACCCATGGATTGATTCATTGGTTGGAAACATTTGTTGGAGTTTATGAGGTTCGAACTGTAGAACTCCCTGGGTGTCAAGCTCTCGCGTAGGCTGGGCTACCAGCCCACCTACCGGGTGTGTCTTAACCATACATGGCGCATTTTTTATTTGAATTACAACTATGGTTCGAATGGGCGGAGAAAGGGCTAGGGCTAGCCCTAACCCTCAACTCAAGTCTTACCACCAGACCACCACATATAACCTCGACCCAAAAGTCTTAGCACATGGCGCAATGGTATTACATCCAACCCGCGGTTCAAACATAATTTGCACATTCCACCATACGACCCAAGCTTTACACAATTGATAACGTGAGTATAGAGCGGTTAGCCCTGGTCGATCGGGCTAGCCCACCGACCAAGGGCCTAACCATGGGCTGGATTTGGGGGCTACAACTGACCGAGTGCATGGGTGCATAGGCGTTGGGCCATATGGCCATGCCATGGGACCAGGAGCGGAGATCTAGGGAGCTATCACGCTAGGTGTTAGCACCTGGCCACATGGCCACCTTCCATACGACCAAGGGCCAACAGAAAAGGAGTTGCACTCCAATATAGTTGCCAAAGTGTTTTTTAAACTATAGTATATGGATTTATTCAGCAGATTTGAAGATTTTTGGCCAATATTGGGGGATATTGGGCCCTTTTTGAGGCCAGATCTTGGGGGGAAGTTGGGAGATGGTTACCAACTTCAGATCTATATAAACCGGGGTTTCTTAGAGCCATGGGAGGGCATTCAGAGCAGGTTTATGCTGAATATTTTCCAAGCCAAAGCCATTTTTATGCAGGGAAGATATTGAAGAGCGCACCTTTGCGAGCCATTTTTGGGAGCTTCGATCATTCGATTTCAGTGTCGTTTCTTTTGTTGGGTTCCAGAGATCTGGTAGAACAAGATCAGATCAATTAGTAACCTTTTTTGGCACTGTTATGATGCCATTTTAAATCTTTAAATAGAAATAAGAAAGCCTCACCCACTGAGACAAAGGCCCGGAGACATAGGCGAGATTGTCGAACTCTGTTATCACATTGGTGTTTATGGTTTGTTGTTGTTTATGCTTCATTTCAGATCTATATATGTGTTATGGTTGTTATCTTCTCTCATCATTTCTTCCTCTTTCATTAAGCTTCCTAAATGGTTAATTAACACATGCTAAATAACTCAACCATTTAATTTAAAGGATTATTTCAGATCAAGTGGTATCAGAGCTAATTGACATTTGGATTTGAGTTTTGCATGTTAACCAGGGAAAAGCTACATCATGGTGAAGGTGAGCTTGTTGAAGAGAATCCATTGATTGGATTGAGAAAAAGAACTTCTCAAAGCGAGATTATGGCATCGGAAGAGGGACTTTCTCAGGATGAGAAAGAGTTTCGAAAAGCTTTCTTCGCCATGTCAGAGATGATGAAGGTTTTGTATGAAGATTACTTGGAACGGAAGAGACCAAATCTGGGTGAATCTTCAAAGGGAAAAAGTGAAGAAGGAGAGGATCCTCCTCAAATTCCTCCTTCACCTCCATCTTCACCTCCTTATTCTCCTTCGTCTTCAAGTTCAAGTTCTAAATCCAATGCAAAGAAACATCTCCATAAACATAAGAATGAAATTCCTTTATTAAAACTTGATGTTAAATTCGAATTACCCATGTATGATGGTGAAGTTAATGCAGAGATACTTGACAATTGGGTTAGACAAATGGAGGTTTATTGCAGTGTGCAACAGATCAAGGATGAGGCAACTCAAATCAAGTTGGCATTACTTAGACTTGCAGGCACATCACTCATCTAGTGGCAAAGCAAGTTGCAAAATGGCACGCAACAAGTGGGTAATGTATTTCCATCATGGAAAAGTTTTATTTCTGCACTCAGAAAGCAATTCTATCATTTGGGTTATAAAGAGAAAGCGTTAATTGAATGGCAAGCTTTAAAACTAAGAAAAGGACAAACAGTGCAAGAATACATAGATGGATTTCGTAAAATGGCATTGATGTTAGATATTCCTTTACATACCCAAGAAACTCTTATGAAGTATATAGGAGGTTTACCTACACATATTCAAAATATTGTATTCATGTTTGGACCAATTAATCTTGATGAGGTTTCTGTTCAAGCGACATACATTGAAGTAGGGAAAACAAGTGTTGGTGTATCAGGGGAATCGTCTTCAAGGAAAGAGGACAAAAGAAAGTGGAATGGAAAGAAGGAAAATTCAGTGGCAAGAAAGGAAGAGAAGCCCTCTTGCGAGCGTTGCAAGAAAGAGGGGCATGATGAGGACCGTTGTTGGCAATTGCATCCCGAGAAGAGGCCAAAGTGGTTCAAGGAAAAGAAAGGGAGGCAAATAGTTGTGGCAACAACACGACCCACAGACTTGGGATCAGACTCAGGTGACGAATCTTAAGTCTCATTGGTTGGGATGACAAGTAAAATTGGTGATGCTAGAAGTGAATTGTTTCACTTAAGGGTCATCACGAGGCACACTAAGGTTGACACATTGATAGATAGTGGATCTCAATCTAACTTAATTTCAAAGTAATTGGTTAAGCAATTGGGGTTAAAAACACCGATGCATCATAAGCCCTACACACTTAAATGGATAAGCAACAATCATCAAATGCACATAACCAAACAATGCACATTAAAATTTTCAATTTCATCTAATTTTGTGGATGATGTAACATGCAGTGTGGTGCCACTAAGTGAATGTGGAATGGTCTTAGGTGGTCCATACTTGTATGATCATAAAGCAATCTTCAAAGCAGGTCAAGAATATGTGGTTCATGATCATAAAGAATCAATATCATTTAACCAAAGCAGGTCAGGAATATGTGGTTCATGCTCATCATTTAAATGCAAATAAATCTCTTCAAACTATGGAACAATTAAGAAAGGCGGCTAATGCAAGCAATACACCGATAATCGTTTCAAGTTAAGTAATCAATCTTAAGCAAGAACATGAGATGATTGTGGAATGGAAAATCAATCATAGTTTGCTTCAAGATAAGCTAATGTCATGCAAATTACAAACATATCAGCTCATTTGCAGTCATATTTTTGATGCTATCATTAGTAATGTTGTCTACATGGATGATAGTGGCTTTAGTAAGATGTGACAGGGTACAAATGGCTAACAATATGTTGTCAATTATCATGATTGTTTTACAGTTGATCTTGATGAGACAGGTGCACAGGACAGAGTTCAAAGATAGAAAACAAGTCGGGAGGCCTATCCTGAGCTTGATGACTGGTCAATAACCTTTTGTGGGACCAAAAGGTCCTTAGTGGGGAGGTGTGATCCAGAATTGGATCCAGGAGCTTGATAGAGCTCAGAAAGGCCTAAAAATCAAAGTTCTTGGAATGGCTTCAAAACGGACGTGTGCGTAGGTCTCGTCGATACAAACCCAATGCAACTTGAACGGGCTCAAACATACATCATATGCTCTAGATATCATGATCTCTTCGTTTTTCCAAACAGGAAAAAATAAAAGATGATGGTATAGTATGTACAGTCCGTATAGTACCACGTGGCAACTGAATGTATAGGTCGTATGACCATACAACTGACGTGGCAAGGCACCATTAGCACTGACGTGGCAGCTTCTGGAGGTGACACGCGACAGGGTCACTGAGCGTAGAACGGGTGACATGGACAGGTACAGGGGACCAACCAAGGGGTGACACATGTCACCCTTGCAGTGGTGACACATGGCACAATCGTATAGATGACATGGAAAGTTCGTACAATCCGTATGACACATGGCGCTTGTGTGGAAGGTACAGGTGGGAGACAGGTGGACCATTTAACGTTCGACACGTGTCATGTTTTTGATAGATGGTGTGGTGCCACGTGGCCCAGACATGGGATGCCACGTGGCACCCATGGATTGGTTCATTGGTTGGCAATTTTTTTTGGAGTTTATGAGGTTTAAACCGCAATCCTCCCTGGGCGCCAAGCTCTTGCATAGGCCGGGCTACCATCCCGCCTATCGGGTGTGTCTTAACCATACATGGCGTGTTTTGTATTTGAATTACAACTATGGTTCGAATGGGTGGAGAAAGGGTTGGGGCTAGCCCCATCCCTCAACACAAGTCTTACCATCGGACCACCACATATAACCCCGGCCCAAAAGTCTTAACACATGATGCAATGGTATTACATCCAGCCCATGGTTTGCACATAAGTTGCACGTTCCACCATACGACCCTGGCTTTACACAACTGATAGTGCTAGTATAGAGAGGTTAACCCTGGTCGGTCGGGCTAGCCCACCGACCAAGGGCCTAACCATGGGCTGGATTCAGGGGCTACAACTGACTGGGCACATGGATGCATAGGCTTTGGGCCATATGGCCATGCCACGGGACCAGGAGCAGAGATCCTACGAGCTAGCACGCCAGGTGTTAGTGCCTAGCCACATGGCCACCTTCCATACGACCAGGGGCCAGCAAAAAGGGAGCTATGCTCCAATATAGTTGCCAAAGTGGTTTTTAAACTATAGTATATGGATTTTTATGGATTTATTCAACAAATTTGGAGATTTTTGGCCAATATTGGGGGATATTGGGCCCTTTTTTAGGCCAAATCTTGGGGGGAAGTTGGGAGATGGTTACCAAATTCAGATCTATATAAACCAGGGCTTATTAGAGATATGGGAGGACATTCAGAGCAGGTTTATGTTGAATATTTTTCAAGCCAAAGCCATTTTTATGCAGGGAAGCTATTGAGGAGCGCACCTTTGTGGGCCATTTCTGGGAGCTCCGGTCATTCGATTTCATTGTCGTTTCTTTTGTTGGGTTCCAGATCTAGTAGAACAAGACCATATCAGTTGGTAACCTTTTTGGGCACTGTTATGATGCCATTTTAAATCTTTGAACATAAATAAGAAATCCTCACCCACTGAGACAAAGGTCCAGAGACGTAAGCGAGATTGCCGAACCCCGTTATCACATTGGTGTTTATGGTTTGTTGTTGTTTATGCTTCATTTCAGATCTGTATATGTGTTTATGGATTTTATGTTCTCTCATGATTTCTTCCTCTTTCATTAAGCTTCCTAAATGGTTAATTAACAGATGCTAAATAACTCAACCATTGTCATTTAAAAGATCATTTCGGATCAGTTTTGGACTAAATTATTTTCTTGTTTGGGTACTCAAATGGCTCACAACTCCTCTTACCATCCTCAATTTGATGGGCAAACCAATATTATGAATAAATGTTTAGAAGGGTACCTTTGTTGCTCTGCATGTGACAAACATACACAATGGGTCAAGTGGTTTCCCTTAGAAAAATGGAGGTACAACACGTCCTTCCATACTTCATCAAAAATGTCCCCATTTATGGATATAATCCTCCATCTCTCACATCACCCTTGAGAGGGAAAGCAAAGGTTCAAGTAGTGGAGGACCACATATAGCATCAACAAGAGGTTCTTAGACTATTGAAGGACAACTTGGCTACAAAAAAAAATAGATGAAACAACAAGCAGATCAACATCATAGTGAAAGGGAATTTGAAGTGGGGGATTAAGTATTTTTTACGTTATAGCCATACAAATAGATGTACCTCAAGAAACAAAATAAGGACAATAAATTAGCACCCAAATACTATGGTCCCTATAAGGTGTTGTAGAGGATTGGAAGCATGGCTTTCAAATTGGAGTTACCTCCATCTTCACATGTACATCTAATCTTCCATGTTTCTTGCTTAAAGAAGGTAATCAACAACAAGATCCCAGTTGAAACTAGTTTACCATAGATTAATGAATAAGGGAAAATCACACTAGAACAAGAAACAATCCTTGAAACAATGATCAATAAACTACTAAATTGAGAAATTACTGAGTACCTCATCGAGTGGAAGAAACTATCTGTAGAAGAGGTGACGTGGGAAAATGAGTTCTTCATGCAGAAACATCCACAACTAATCAAGTGTCGAGGGGAAACACTTGTTTGAAGGGGAGGGGCATGTTAAGCCCTACATAAATCCCCATTTATTGAGTTAAAGCCGTATATCTTGAGTTATTACATTTATATTGTTATGTTAGTGTTGTTGGCTAGACCCTTTAGTTGTAATTGTACCCTTTGTCTCCTAGATATACCAACGAGACCTAGTTTTAGAAATAATCCCATCTTGTACATGTGCTCTATTGTAATATGAAGTTTCCCCCTTGAAGGGGCTTCACATGCATTCTTCTCTCTCATTCTCAAGGTGGAGAGTTGTTTCTCTTTCTCTTTTTATGCTATTTGGGTGTTTGGTGCATAACAATTTCCAAGGTCAATTTTTGTTATAATGTGTGTGAATTTTCTATTATAGTCCTTCTTTCATGTCACAACAATTGAAGAATCCAGTTGGTGTGTTTTACTTCCCATTAAATCACTAAAAATACAAAATATTAGTCATGTAGTTGAGCATAGTCTCACTATAGTAGTCATGGTTATAGATACATTTAAGTTAGCTCATAATTAGAATATCCAAGGTGGTTTACATATCATGTGCACTTGTATAAGAATTTGAAGGCATGCTTACAATGCTCATTTGTTTTACATGTGATAAGTTTGACATATTTTTAGAAAGGAGCAAGTTGGTGCTAGCATGGAAGGAGCTAGGTTTAGGAGAGCTAGGAAAAGTGATCTCCATGCACAAGGATGATAAAGGGATAAAAGGAATTTAGAATCCTTTGCTTTAAAAAGGGAAGGGTCGATGAAAACTCCCTAGATAAGTTTCTAGTGATGATTGGAGTGAGGTACCATACTACTATAGAAAGGAGAATACCCAAGCTATAAGAGCTTGGAAGGGAAGTGGAGTTTCCACCTAGTTTTTGCGAGAAACTAAGAAAAATAGGGAAGAATGGAAGGAGAGACAAGAGGAAGGAGGACACTAGATTAGTTATGGTATAATAGAGTCGTTTAAGTGATCTAGTGATGTAGGTTAATTGTTTATGGGATGAATTCAATTATTTATCAATAATAAATTAAATCTAACTAGCAAAGGAAATATAGCAAGGACAGTAAAATCATGTTTATTTCCCCTAACTTTATGTGTGCTAATTAACTACTTTGTATGAAAGAAAGGAGATCCCAAGAGAGATAGCATGCAACCTATCTAGACCTTGATCCTATGCATATACAACAAATAAAATGCATTGAGATAACTAACCCAATTCACTATGGTGAGAAAGCAAATCAAGAGAGACCCTTTTTTTAATTTACCACCCTAAGGGAGCTTGAGCTCTTAACTAGGTTTTGAAATAAAGAGAAATAAATAACGAAACAAGAAGGAAATATACTTTAGGTAACAGAAATGAACACATATAAGGTAACTAATAAAGTATAGAAACCCTACTTAACATGCTAAAAGGTGATGATATCCTCCTACAAAATATGGATATAAATGCCATGTTCAAGTATATCCAATAAAAAAATCAACACAAGCATCTAAACATGCATAAAATATTAAACCCTAAATGAAATTATGATGATCCAAGTGC
>JASDQU010307891.1:77448-92597 GCA_032191745.1 Picea mariana
CTATAACTTTTGTTTGGAATAGTTTCAGACCACGAATTTTTTTGGAGCCTAAGGAGACATATCAAAGTGTGTTCAGTAAAAATTATAGGTTTTAGTTCACTATAATTTCAAAGATATAGCTTGTGTAAATTAGGGTTTTTACTAATTTTGAAATTAGTCTCAAACGAGCCATCTTGGAATTTTCACTATAAATTTTATATGAAATTTTCAAAATAGTGAAATTTTTGGTATAATTAGAAGACACAATGAAGTACATTCCATAAAAATTCAAAGTCTGGTTCACTATACTTTCAAAAATACAGGCTATGGAAATCAAGGTTTTGGACTAGTCTCAAACAGGGCTTCTTGGTAAAACTATCATATCTGAAGCTAGAAAATTCCAAATTGAGTTCCACTAATTCCATCGAAAACAAATAAGACCATAGTATTTTAGATCCAAATTTCAGAATTAGATATGAAAAATTGGAGACATGGTGGGCCACACAAGTTCACTCTCTTGAAAGGGACTACATAACAAGTTTTGGGAAAGTTACCATAGCTTTGTCTTGGCACATTGGAATTTGGTTGAACCTGTGACATTGCATAGAAGACATGTTAGTATAATATAGATCAAAATTTCAGACTCAAAGAGGATAACAGTTTAGAGACATTTCAGGAGAAATACTGACCAACAAGATAGTCTACAAACCAAGGTTTTTAAAGGTGTGTTAACTTGAAATTAGCATAACTTTTGGTTGGGAGAGCTATTTTTGGTGATTTAAAATTGTGATAAGGAGAAAAAAGAGGAGTATTATTATTTTCTTAGATGGAAAAGGGTTATTCAAGAATTTATGCTGTTGATAAACCTCTATAAAATCACACATGACACATGAAGAAAGTGAAGACTTAAAAAATAGGGTATCCCAATTGAAGAACCAAGTTAGTGACATGAATGGTAGTATGTTGAAACTAGTGGATTTCTCACATTCTTGGGAAATCCTTAAAAGGGAAATATAATATAAAATGGAAAATTTGATGGATCAACATATGGAATGATTACAAAAATCCACAGAAACAATGCTCTTATAAAGGTTCCCTAAAAGGGATATTGTGATCCAAGGAAATCATGAAAATAAGGAGAAATTTTGTGTTTGAACCTCAGTCACATATGGGGAATATTTCAACACATTTGTAGAGCACACATATTGAATCCCAAAATTATGATCATACATCACTCCAAGATTTGCATCATCTAGGGTTCAACTTAGGTACCAAGGAACTACATAATTCCCCAGATTGATATGAGGAAGTTCGATGGTAAAGATCATATAACATGAATATTCCAAATGCATGATTTTTTTATCTACACCAAGTGCCAACTTTACAGAAGGTAACTCTTGCATCCTTGTATTCAGAACTTGATCAATTTGTTTGATATTAATGGCTTTGTGAACAAAAAAAGGATTCTATTGTCTCTTGGTCCATTTTTACAGATGAATTAATAACACATCATGGGGATATTAAGAGCAATACTTTATATAGTCAATTGATAAATATATGACAAAAGGTGCAATTACAAAGCACATTCAACAATTTCAAAAGTTGATTCCTAGAGTAAAGAATATTCCAGAGGATAATTTTTTAGATCTCATTATGGACACTTTAAAGGAGAGCATTAAACACGAGGTCCATCTCTTAGAACCTAAATTATTGGAGCATTCTTTCAATGTGATGAGGAATTTTGAAAGAAAAAAATTGGCTACTAGAAGGGTAGCCATTAAAAACTATAAATAACACCACCATCCTCCTAACCTCACTCAACCTACAAGGTTGACACCTCAACAAATGGATGAAAGAAGAGCAAAGGGACTATGTTTCAATTGTGACAACAAGTACACTGAGGGGCATAAATGCGGCGAGAGGAAATTATTCTACATAGATTGTGAAGAGGAAGAAGATTAAGAACTAGAACCATTACAAGATCTAGAACTGGAAAAGACTACTCCAACCATATGTTGCCATGCATTGGCTGACATCAACACTCAAACTCTCAAGATATCAAAAAGAAAAAGGTAAGAATATTGATTGATTATGGTAGTACACATAAATTTATTAGTTGAAAATTAGCCAATCTTCTCAATTGTTGTATATATCCAACACTAGAGTTCCAAGTAGTGATTGTAGATGGAGGTACCATAGATTGTTTAGGGAAGTGCCATAGTATTAATCTCACTATGGGGGAGTATTTATTGGATAGTCCCATGATTTCAATCCAAATGGGTGGTGTCGGTGTTGTATTAGGGGTCCAATGGTTACAATCATTAGGAACAATGGCTATTAATTTTTAGGAACTTTTCATGAGATTTTCCTCGAAAGGAAATGAAATTGAACTTAGAAGTATCCCATGAAAACCCTCTAAAGTGACAAGCTCTAATAACATGACAAAATAGCTAAAAAAGGAATGTCACGGTGTAATTGCAAAATTGAGTTCACTAGATGTTCATGCATCTAGACCTCTACCCCCATGGATCTCCAAAAGTTATCAACAATCATTCCAAGGTATTTGAAGGGATGCCTAAAAGTATTCAACCTGCTAGAGATCACGATCATGTTATTCATTTACAACCATGAAGTGTACCACATAACATCAAAACTTATAGGTACCCATATTTAACCTATCCAAAGTTCTTTCTCTTCATTGATAGTGGTGGTTTACAAAAAGGAAGGTTCATGGCACACGTGTCTAGATTATAGAGAGTTCAACAATATGACCATTAAAGACAAGTTTACTATTTTAGTCATTGATGAATTGCAAGGAGCAATTTTATTTACCAAGTTGGATCTCCATTTTAGATATCATCGTATCAAAATGAGGCAAGAAGACATCCCCAAAACAACCTTTAGAAAACATGAAGGTCATTGTGAGTTTTTGGTGATGTCAATTGGCCTCAATAATGCACCTTCTACATTTCAAGGCTTGATGAAATTATATTTTCAAACCCTTCCTTAGAAAGTTTGTGTTAGTATTTTTTGATGATATACTAATCTACAACAAGTCTTGGGAAGAGCATGTGCACCATGTTGACACGGTCTTGAAAGTATTGGAAGAGTAATAACTATATGCAAATCCTTCCAAGTGTGCCTTTGGGATTCAAGAAGTAGAATATTTGGGTCATATTGTATCTCATGAAGGTGTCAAAGTGGATCGTAACAAAATTAAAGCTATGATGGAATGGTCAGCTTTCAAAACCTTAAAGAATCTTGGTGGATTCTTAGGATTTATGGGCTATTACCACAAGTTCGTCAATAGTTATGGTAAAATAACAACATCTCTAACAACATTATTACAAAAGGAGGCATTTTCTTGGACTCAAGAAACAACCTAAGATTTTGAAAAACTTAAGGAGGCTATCTGTACAACTCCAATTCTGAACATGCTTGACTTCACAAAAAACATTTATTATGGAGTGTGATGCCTTTGGGCATGGAATTGGTGCATTTTTTATGCAAGAAGGAATGCACCTTGCCTCTGAAATCCACCAACTTAAAGGAAATAACTTACTCAAACCCATTCATGAAAAGGAAATGTTGGCCATGTTCCATATAGTAAGAAATGGTGCCCCTAAATAATAGGATGACACTTCAAGGTAAAACATATCATGGTAGTTTGATGTACTTCTTGGGGAAACAATTATCTTAAGAAGAGCGACAAAAATGGGTTACAAAGATGCTAGGTTATGCCTTTGAAATTATCTACAGAAAAGGAAAAAAAATGTGGTGGTAGATGCACTTTTGAAGAATGAAGAAGACACATAGGGCATACTTTGTTATATTTCCACTCCCCAATCTGATTGGGTGGAAGAAGCAAGGACAAAATGGAAGAAACATCAAAATATATGCAAGATCATTCAACAACTACAAGAGGACCCGAGTGCATTAGATAAATTTGTGTGGAAGAATGAGTCATTGTGGTATCGAGATCACCTATATTTACGTAAGAATCCCCAACTCAAATAGAAGGTCCTTTTGGAATTGCACACTTCTCCTATAGAAGGACATTCAAGGTTCCCAAAAACTTACCACAAGATCAAGAAGGATTTTTTTTCTGAGGTCTTAAAACCGATGTTTAAAATTTTGTGGTTGAATGTTTGGTGTTCCAACAAATTAAGGGGGAGACAATCAAGAACCCAAGTCTCATACAATAATTAGCCATACCAATTCAACATTGGGAATATGTCTGAATGGATTTTATTATAGGTCTATCCAATTGTGAAGGAAAGAATGTTATCATGGTAGTGGTGGATTGACTCACAAAATATGCCCATTTTTTCTCTCTTTCTCATCCTTTTAAAGTAAGTAAAATAGCTACAACTTTCATGGAAAGAGTTCAAAAGCTACATGGAATCCACAATATTATTGTAAGTGATATGTATCCAATTTTCGTTTGTAAGTTTTTTATCTAGAATTGGATCCAAGAGCTTGATGGGGCTCAGAAAGGCCTAAAAATCAAAGTTCTTAGAATGGCTTCAAAACGAATGTGTGCGTAGTCATCGTCAATATGAGCCCAACGCAACTTGAACGGGCTCAAACGGACGTCATATGCTCTAGATATCACGATCTTTTCATTTTGCCAAACATGTAAAAAAAAAGATGATTGTACAGTTCGTACAGTGCCACGTGCCAGCTGACTGTACAGGCCGTACGACCGTACAAATGATGTGGCAAGGCACCTTTGGTGCTGACGTGGAAGCTTCTGGAGGTGACACATGGCAGGGTGACTAGGCATACAGATGGATGACGTGGACAGGTACAGGGGACCAATCAGGGCGTGACACATGTCACCCTTGTAGTGGTGACATGTGGCAGGTCTGTATAATCCGTACGACATGTGGTGCTTGTGTGGAAGGTACAAGTGGACCATTCAGCGTTCGACACATGTCATGTTTTAGACAAATGGCGTGGTGCCACGTGGCACCCATGGATTGATTCATTGGTTGGAAACATTTGTTGGAGTTTATGAGGTTCGAACCGTAGAACTCCCTAGGTGTCAAGCTCTCGCGTAGGCTGGGCTACCAGCCCGCCTACCGGGTGTGTCTTAACCATACATGGCGCGTTTTGTATTTGAATTACAACTATGGTTCGAATGGGCGGAGAAAGGGCCAGGGCTAGCCCCAACCCTCAACTCAAGTCTTACCACCGGACCACCACATATAACCCCAACCCAAAAGTCTTAGCACATGGCGCGATGGTATTACATCCAGCCCACGGTTCAAACATAATTTGCACATTTCACCATACGACCTGAACTTTACACAACTGATAACGTGAGTATAGAGCGGTTAGCTCTGGTCGGTCGGGCTAGCCCGCCGACCAAGGGCCTAACCGTGGGCTGGATTTGGGGGCTACAACTGACCGGGTGCATGGGTGCATAGGCGTTGGGCCATATGGCCATGCCACGGGAACAGGAGCGGAGATCTAGGGAGCTAGCACGCTAGGTGTTAGCGCCTGGCCACATGGCCACCTTCCATACGACTAAGGGCCAACAGAAAAGGAGTTGCACTCCAATATAGTTGCCAAAGTGGTTTTTAAACTATAGTATATGGATTTATTCGGCAGATTTAAAGATTTTTGGCCAATATTGGGGGATATTGGGCCCTTTTTGAGGCCAGATCTTGGGGGAAAGTTGGGAGATGGTTACCAACTTCAGATATATATAAACCAGGTTTTCTTAGAGCCATGGTAAGGCATTTAGAGCAGGTTTATGTTGAAGATTTTCCAAGCCAAAGCCATTTTTATGCAGGGAAGATATTAAGGAGTGCACCTTTGCGGGCCATTTCTGGGAGCTTCGATCATCCGATTTCAGTGTCGTTTCTTTTGTTGGGTTCCAGAGATCTAGTAGAACAAGATCAGATCAATTAGTAACCTTTTTTGGCACTGTTATGATGCCATTTTAAAGCTTTGAATATAAATAAGAAAGCCTCACCCACTGAGACAAAGGCCCAGAGACATAGGCGAGATTGTTGAACTCTGTTATCACATTGGTGTTTATGGTTTGTTGTTGTTTATGCTTCATTTCAGATCTGTATATGTGTTATGGTTGTTATCTTCTCTCATTATTTCTTCCTCTTTCATTAAGCTTCCTAAATGGTTAATTAACACATGCTAAATAACTCAACCATTTCATTTAAAAGATTATTTTAGATCAAGTGGTATCAGAGCTAATTGACATTTGGATTTGAGTTTTGCATGTTAACTAGGGAAAAGCTACATCATGGTGAAGGCGAGCTTGTTGAAGAGAATCCATTGATTGGATTGAGAAAGAGAACTTCTCAAAGCGAGAATATGGCATCGGAAGAGGGACTTTCTCAGGATGAGAAAGAGTTTTGAAAAGCTTTCTTCGCCATGTTGGAGATGATGAAGGTTTTGTATGAAGATTACTTGGAATGGAAGAGACCAAATCTGGGTGAATCTTCAAAGGGAAAAAGTGAAGAAGGAGAGGATCCTCCTCAAATTCCTCCTTCACCTCCTTATTCTCCTTCGTCTTCAAGTTCAAGTTCTAAATCCAATGCAAAGAAACATCTCCATAAACATAAGAATGAAATTCCTTTATTAAAACTTGATGTTAAATTCGAATTACCCATGTATGATGGTGAAGTTAATGCAGAGATACTTGACAATTGGGTCAGACAAATGGAGGTTTATTGCGTGCAACAGATCAAGGATGAGGCAACTCAAATCAAGTTGGCATTACTTAGACTTGCAGGCACATCACTCATCTAGTGGCAAAGCAAGTTGCAAAATGGCACGCAACAAGTGGGTAATGTATTTCCATCATGGAAAAGTTTTATTTCTGCACTTAGAAAGCAATTCTATCATTTGGGTTATAAAGAGAAAGTGTTAATTGAATGGCAAGATTTAAAACTAAGAAAAGGACAAACAGTGCAAGAATACACAGATGGATTTCGTAAAATGGCATTGATGTTAGATATTCCTTTACATACCCAAGAAACTCTTATGAAGTATATAGGAGGTTTACCTACACATATTCAAAATATTGTATTCATGTTTGGACCAATTAATCTTGATGAGGTTTCTGTTCAAGCGACATACATTGAAGCAGGGAAAACAAGTGTTGGTGTATCAGGGGAATCGTCTTCAAGGAAAGAGGACAAAAGAAAGTGGAATGGAAAGAAGGAAAATTCAGTGGCAAGAAAGGAAGAGAATCCCTCTTGCGAGCATTGCAAGAAAGAGGGGCATCATGAGGACCGTTGTTGGCAATTGCATCTCGAAAAGAGGCCAAAGTGGTTCAAGGAAAAGAAAGGGAGGCAAATAGTTGCGGCAACAACACGACCCACGGACTTGGGATCAGACTCAGGTGACGAATCTTGAGTCTCATTGGTTGGTATGACAAGTAAAATTGGTGATGCTAGAAGTGAATTGTTTCACTTAAGGGTCATCACGAGGCACACTAAGGTTGACACGTTGATAGATAGTGGATCTCAATCTAACTTAATTTCAAAGTAATTGGTTAAGAAATTGGGGTTAAAAACACAGATGCATCATAAGCCCTACACACTTAAATGGATAAGAAACAATCATCAAATGCACATAACCAAACAATGCACATTAAAATTTGCAATTTCATCTAATTTTGTGGATGATGTAACATGCAATGTGGTGCCACTAAGTGAATGTGGAATGGTCTTAGGCAATCCATACTTGTATGATCATAAAGCAATCTTCAAAGCAGGTCAGGAATATGTGGTTCATGATCATAAAGAATCAATATCATTTAACCAAAGCAGGTCAGGAATATGTGGTTCAAGCTCATCATTTAAATGCAAATAAATCTCTTCAAACTATGGAACAATTAAGAAAGGCGGCTAATGCAAGCAATACACCGATAATTGTTTCAAGTTAAGTAATCAATCTTAAGCAAGAACATCAGATGATTGTGGAATGGAAAATCAATCACAGTTTGCTTCAAGATAAGCTAATGTCGTGCAAATTACAAACATATCAGCTCATTTGCAGTCATATTTTTGATGCTATCATTAGTAATGTTGTCTACATGGATGATAGTGGCTTCAGTAAGATGTGACAGGGTACAAATGGCTAACAATATGTTGTCAGTTATCATGATTGTTTTACAGTTGATCTTGATGAGACACGTGCACAGGACAGAGTTCAAAGACAAAGAATAAGCCGGGACGCCTATCCCGAGCTTGATGACTGGTCAATAACCTTTTGTGGGACCAAAAGGTCCTTAGTGGGGAGGTGTGATCCAGAATTGGATTCAGGAGCTTGATAGGGCTCAGAAAGGCCTAAAAATCAAAGTTCTTGGAATGGCTTCAAAACGAACGTGTGCGTAGGTCTCGTCGATACAAACCCAACGTAACTTGAACGGGCTCAAACATACGTCATATGCTCTAGATATCATGATCTCTTCATTTTTCCAAACATGCAAAACTAAAAGATGACTGTATAGTATGTACAGTCCGTATAGTACCATGTGGCAACTGACTGTATAGGTCATATGACTGTACAACTGACGTGGCAAGGCACCATTAGCACTGATGTGGCAGCTTCTGGAGGTGACACGAGGCAGGGTCACTGGGCGTAGAGTGGGTGACATGGACCAGTACAGGGGACCAATCAGGGGGTGACATGTGTCACCCTTGCAGTGGTGACACGTGGCATGATCGTATAGATGACATGGAAAGTTTGTACAATCCGTACGACACATGGCGCTTGTGTGGAAGGTACAGGTGGGAGACAGATGGACCATTTAACGTTCAACACGTGTCATGTTTTCGACAAATGGTGTGGTGCCACGTGGCCCAGACATGGGATGCCATGTGGCACCCATGGATTGGTTCATTGGTTGGCAATTTTATTTGGAGTTTACGAGGTTCAAACCGCAATCCTCCCTGGGCGCCAAGCTCTTTCATAGGTCGGGCTACCAGCCCGCCTACCGGGTGTGTCTTAACCATACATGGCGTGTTTTGTATTTGAATTACAACTATGGTTCGAATGGGTGGAGAAAGGGTTGGGGCTAGCCCCATCCATCAACACAAGTCTTACCATCGGACCACCACATATAACCCCAACCCAAAAGTCTTAACACATGACGCAATGGCATTACATCCAGCCCATGGTTCGCACATAAGTTGCACATTCCACCATACGACCCTGACTTTACACAACTGATAGTGCTAGTATAGAGAGGTTAACCCTAGTCAGTCGAGCTAGCCCACCGACCAAGGGCCTAACCATGGGCTGGATTCAGGGGCTACAACTGACCGGGCGCGTGGATGCATAGGCTTTGGGCCATATGGCCATGCCACGGGACCAGGAGCAGAGATCCAGGGAGCTAGCACGCCAGGTGTTAGTGCCTAGCCACATGACCACCTTCCATATGACCAGGGGCCAACAGAAAAGGAGATGCGCTCCAATATAGTTGCCAAAGTGGTTTTTAAACTATAGTATATGGATTTTTATGGATTTATTCAAAAAATTTGGAGATTTTTGGCCAATATTGGGGGATATTGGGCCCTTTTTTAGACCAAATCTTGGGGGGAAGTTGGGAGATGATTACCAAATTCAGATCTATATAAACCAGGGCTTATTAGAGATATGGGAGGACATTTAGAGTAGGTTTATGTTGAATATTTTCCAAGCCAAAGCCATTTTTATGCAGGGAAGCTATTGAGGAGCGCACCTTTGCGGGCCATTTCTGGGAGCTTTGGTCATCTGATTTCAATGTCGTTTCTTTTGTTGGGTTCCGGATCTAGTAGAACAAGACCATATCAGTTGGTAACCTTTTTGGGCACTGTTATGATGCCATTTTAAATCTTTGAACATAAATAAGAAATCCTCACCCACTGAGACAAAGGCCTAGAGACGTAAGCGAGATTGCCAAACTCCGTTATCACATTGGTGTTTATGGTTTGTTGTTGTTTATGCTTCATTTAAGATCTGTATATGTGTTTATGGCTTTTATGTTCTCTCATGATTTCTTCCTTTTTCATTAAGCTTCCTAAATGGTTAATTAATAGATGCTAAATAACTCAACCATTGTCATTTAAAAGATCATTTCGGATCAGTTTTGGACTAAATTATTTTCTTGTTTGGGTACTCAAATGGATCACAACTTCTCTTACTATCCTCAATTTGATGGGCAAACCAATATTGTGAATAAATGTTTAGAAGGGTACCTTTGTTGCTCTGCATGTGACAAACATACACAATGGGTCAAGTGGTTTCCCTTAGAAAAATGGAGGTACAACACGTCCTTCCATACTTCATCAAAAATGTCCCCATTTGTGGATATAATCCTCCATCTCTCACATCACCCTTGAGAGGGAAAGAAAAGGTTCAAGTAGTGGAGGACCACATATAGCATCAACAAGAGGTTCTTAGACTATTGAAGGACAACTTGGTTACAACAAAAAATAGATGAAACAACAAGCATATCAACATCATAGGGAATTTGAAGTGGGGGATTAAGTATTTTTTACCTTATAGCCATACAAATAGATGTACCTCAAGCAACAAAATAAGGACAATAAATTAGCACCCAAGTACTATGGTCCCTATATGGTGTTGTAGAGGATTGGAAGCATGGATTTCAAATTGGAGTTACCTCCATCTTCACATGTACATCTAATCTTCCATGTTTCTTGCTTAAAGAAGGTAATCGACAACAAGATCCCAGTGGAAACTAGTTTACCATAGATTAATGAATAAGGGAAAATCACACTAGAACAAGAAACAATCCTTGAAACAATGATCAATAAACTACTAAATTAAGAAATTAATGAGTACCTCATCGAGTGGAAGAAACTACCTGTAGAAGAGGCGGCGTGGGAAAATGAGTTCTTCATGTAGAAACATCCACAACTAATCAAGTGTCGAGGGGAAACACTTGTTTGAAGGGGAGGGGCATGTTAAGCCCTAGATAAATCCCCATTTATTGAGTTAAAGCCATATATCTTGAGTTATTACATTTCTATTGTTATGTTAGTGTTGTTGGCTAGACCCTTTAGTTGTAATTGTACCCTTTGTCTCCTATATATACCAACGAGACCTAGTTTTAGAAATAATCCCATCTTGTACATATGTTCTATTGTAATATGAAGTTTCCCCCTTGAAGGGGCTTCACATTCATTCTTCTCTCTCATTCTCAAGGTGGAGAGTTGCTTCTCTTTCTCTTTTTATGCTATTTGGGTGTTTGGTGCATAACAATTTCCAAGGTCAATTTTTGTTATAATGTGTGTGAATTTTCTATTATAGTCCTTCTTTCATGTCACAACAATTGAAGAATCCAGTTGGTGTGTTTTACTTCCCATTAAATCACTAAAAATACAAAATATTAGTCATGTAGTTGAGCATAGTCTCACTATAGTAGTCATGGTTATAGATACATTTAAGTTAGCTCATAATTAGAATATCCAAGGTGGTTTACATATCATGTGCACTTGTATAAGAATTTGAAGGCATGCTTACAATGCTCATTTGTTTTACATGTGATAAGTTTGACATATTTTTAGAAAGGAGCAAGTTGGTGCTAGCATGGAAGGAGCTAGGTTTAGGAGAGCTAGGAAAAGTGATCTCCATGCACAAGGATGATAAAGGGATAAAAGGAATTTAGAATCCTTTGCTTTAAAAAGGGAAGGGTCGATGAAAACTCCCTAGATAAGTTTCTAGTGATGATTGGAGTGAGGTACCATACTACTATAGAAAGGAGAATACCCAAGCTATAAGAGCTTGGAAGGGAAGTGGAGTTTCCACCTAGTTTTTGCGAGAAACTAAGAAAAATAGGGAAGAATGGAAGGAGAGACAAGAGGAAGGAGGACACTAGATTAGTTATGGTATAATAGAGTCGTTTAAGTGATCTAGTGATGTAGGTTAATTGTTTATGGGATGAATTCAATTATTTATCAATAATAAATTAAATCTAACTAGCAAAGGAAATATAGCAAGGACAGTAAAATCATGTTTATTTCCCCTAACTTTATGTGTGCTAATTAACTACTTTGTATGAAAGAAAGGAGATCCCAAGAGAGATAGCATGCAACCTATCTAGACCTTGATCCTATGCATATACAACAAATAAAATGCATTGAGATAACTAACCCAATTCACTATGGTGAGAAAGCAAATCAAGAGAGACCCTTTTTTTAATTTACCACCCTAAGGGAGCTTGAGCTCTTAACTAGGTTTTGAAATAAAGAGAAATAAATAACGAAACAAGAAGGAAATATACTTTAGGTAACAGAAATGAACACATATAAGGTAACTAATAAAGTATAGAAACCCTACTTAACATGCTAAAAGGTGATGATATCCTCCTACAAAATATGGATATAAATGCCATGTTCAAGTATATCCAATAAAAAAATCAACACAAGCATCTAAACATGCATAAAATATTAAACCCTAAATGAAATTATGATGATCCAAGTGCYCTAGGTAAGAAGGTAACTTCCTCACTCACATATTGCGTTGGAACTTCCCTTATAGTGGTGACRTTGGTTGACTGAGATTTGGGAAAGGACAAAGCCAAGAGTTCACAACCTAGAAGAAACCAACTAATCCAACAATGAATGAGTAATCCAATGAAGAGGAGTAATTTTTAAGTAAGCCTTCAGTTATTGGAGGGTTGAAGGAGACACCATATCCAAGTAGCACAAAAATGTGGGAGAAGAAGGTAAGAGTGTTAGGTCACAAGTTTGACATCAATTCGATAGATTTTTGACACACTATAAGAGAATCATAAAAAATACCATTAACAAGGAGGAAATAAGTGACATAAATAGAACTTGGAATGGTCAAAGTGTATGACTAGATGCTTCCCTAGTTGTTGGGCAAGTTCTATTTTCTATTGGGGTCAACCATAGGCTTTGACCGAGGAACAACTAGTTTGAGGGCCATATCATAAATATGTTTAGGAAAAATGTCTCTCTAAACTATGTGTCATATCAAACATGCACAATAAAACATGGAAAACATGTGAGTCGCACCACATGCCAATACCAAAAAGCGTAAAAAGAAGATTTGACCAAGTAAACTCGATGCAAATCCTACCTAAATGTATTTAAGGGCCTGTTATCACACAGTTTGTAGGAAGGGTTTAGGTAGCTTGAGTCAAGGCTTCAAACTGGCGTAACAGGAGCTTCCCCACCCACTGTCACCTTGATGGGGAGCTCTTTCTATTTAGGGTGGCTAATCCCAAGGGAGACGTCCCTAGTAATCTGGGTTTCTGAAGGAGAAGGATCAAGGTTTAAGGCTTCGAAGGTTAAGAATAGGCTTCCCTTCACAGATTACCGCCAAAATGATAGTCAAAAGAAGAAGAGTCCCACTGGAAGGCACCTGTTTGCGAGACAAGACAAAAAGAACTAGAACGTGCTGCAGCGGTTAGTACTTCACAATATCAATGACTATCCTTAACATATATGAGCATTAATAGATGTAATTATTGACGAAGTCAATGATTGCAATAAAAGCTTATATTAATGTCACTTCTTCAATAAATACACAAGAGATATGGGCATTCAATGTATAAGATCAAATCCTTGTATTATATCACAATGCAATTCATATCATAAATCTGCTCATACAAATATTATTGCTGCGTCACAAATGCAGAAATAGGGTGACGTCAACCCTAATAATAGGTCAAAATTGAAAAACAATGAGCAGGACGTTTGGTCAACTAAGCTTATGAGAATAATCAACAACTCAAAGTCTATTTAAACAAGGTGACAAATATCACAACGTTTCAAGCCAAGCAAAGATCAAAGAAGTGTGACGTCACCTATAATGTTGCTGCTGTCACTATGACGTCAGCCCTAAGTTTAGGTTAGTTTGAGAGGCAAAGAGGTAAACGTTTTGCAATCTTAACCAACAAAAATATTTAATACCTCTATGGCTATCAAGAGGTGACCTAGCCGCAACTTTTGGAGCAAACAAGAGTTCAAAAAAGGCTAAGACGTCACCCTAGGGTTAGGGTTAGTGAATTTTCTAGGGTTAGTTAGGGTTTCAAATCAAGGAAGTTTGAAAGAGTTTGTTTAAGCACAAAAAAGCTCAACGTTGTACTTCTAGACTAGTGCCTTAGGGTAAATGGAGTCAAGGAGTAAGGCTAATGGCTTGGGAGAATCTAAATCTAAGGACGAGAGAGTTAGGCTTGATGGTGTTGCAATGGCAAGGCCACCAAGTCAAAACCCTAAGGGGAGGAGGCTCATTCTGGTGTAGCTAAAGCTAGGCCTCATGCTCCTCCCTCTTTCCTTAAAACTTTTTGGCAAAATGGCTAGCTTTAAAATACAAGTCTAGGGCTAAAAAGTGTTGCTCGGGGACAAGGCTTTTCAAACCCTAAGAGTCCAAACCCTAGGTGTAAACTCAATTAGGCCCAGGACGTCCTCTTTTTTCAACTTGTATCCAAAACTAACTCAGAAAAAAGAATGGCTAGTGTAGCTCTGGCTAGGCTAAACCTTCTTTAATCAATGGTTAAACTAGTTTTTATCATGGGGACATGAATCCACGACCTACTTGTGTGTTGGCTCCCTAGGGTTTCAATGATTAAGCAAATAACAACAATGTAACCATAAAAGTAAGCAATTCTACCTACAACCATTCAATAAAGAAGTTTTGCATGCAAAATTTACTTACAAATCAATGAAAAGCATAATCAAACCCTAGTTATAAACCTTCCAATGAAAAAAAAACCACATGCTTGCCAAAAACGATCCTCCTCAAGTGTAGCGCCTCACTCCAAGAGCAAATATCCAAGACAAAAGAATAAAAGAGTTACTCTCACAAGAGAGCAAGTTGTGTTATGTCAAATGAGGGTAAAACGTCCTCAATATATATGATCTCTATGACCTTTAATTAACAATTAGGTCATTAAAAACAACCAACAAGGTTGACTTTACATTATTCAATTGTTTGTCACATTACATGCTAAAAATGCCAAAAGTGAGCTAAAAATGGAGATGTCAGGCCCCTATAGGGGAGACGTTGGCCCTTTCAGGGCATAATCATCATCCAACAAGCCAGACGTTGGCCCCTCTGGGGCTCCTGCAACCTGCTATGTGTGCCAAACAAGCCCAGCACACTGCCATCTGCTCCAGAAAACGTCCAGCTAGTCCTGGGTGGCGTCCTATCCATCA
>JASDQU010307892.1:19994-30250 GCA_032191745.1 Picea mariana
TCACCCAGGATATCAAAAAATGATCACGACCACTAGGAAACAATTCTATTGGCTTGGACTGAAAAAGGACATAGCTAACTATCTAGATAAGTGTCTATAATGCCAACAAGTTAAGGTGTAACACTGGCACTGAGCAGGGTTGTTACAGCCTCAACCAATTCCAGAATGGAAATGGAAAACCATCTCCATAGATTTCATCACCGGATTACCAAAATCAACCAGGAAGAATGATGCCATCATGGTAGTGGTGGAAAAATTGAGCAAGTCCACTCACTTCATTTCTGTCAAATAAACTTGCAAGGCATTATATTGCCAACATATTCATGAAGGAGATATTAAGACTACATGTCATGCCTAGGGAGATTGTATCTAAAAGAGACACAAAATTTACTTCAGACTTTTGGAGATACTGGATGCTGGTTTTGAGACTAAATTATTGTTTAGCACAACCTATCTCCCTCAAATTTATGGTCATAAAGAAAGATTAAGCCACATATTAGAATGCATGCTAAGAATGCATGAATGCATCAGCCTAAGAAGTGGGAAGACTACCTGCTACTGGGAGAATTTTCCTATAACAACGGTTATCAAGAGTCACTAGAGATGAGCCCTTTCGAAGCCCTCTATAGTAGATAGTGCAAGACTACAGTCAGTTGGAGTAATACAATGGATACTATTACGATTGGACCCGACATGATGAAAGAAATGAAACAACAAGTGATTCAAATAAAGAAAAATATGAAAATTGATCAGGATAGGTAGAAAAGTTACACCGACAGAAAGAGAACTCCCAGAGAGTTCAAGACAGAAGACCATGTCTATCTCAGAGTTAGGCCCATGAAGAGTTCCCTGAGAATGGGATCTTGTTGCAAGATGGCACCTCAGTATTTTTGACCCTTTGAGGTCTTAGATAGAGTGGGACCTGTAGCCTATAGGACAACACTCCCTCCCACAGTAAAGGCACATAATGTGTTCTATGTTTCATTATTGAAGAAATATATACACGATTCTAATCATATAATTGACTGGTTTGTGATCTAGGTGGAGCCGGAGGGAGAATTCCTTATAGAAACTCAATGCATACTAGACAGGAAGGAAACCCCATTCATGAATCGATCCATTGCGCAGGTCAAGGTGCAGTGGAAACACTTTGGCTCAGATGAGGCTACGTGGGAAATGGAGGATGCCATGAGACAAACATATCCATTTTTGTTCACTACTGTATATACAGAGGATGTTGATAGATAGAACATCGAGGACGATGTTCCTTTAAGGGGGAGGGAATTGTAACACCCTGTTTCCCCCAGTTTGTAAATATAACTATAATGGCCAAGAGACGATGGAAAACTCAACATGTGTGATGTTTGATTCGAGGGACCTTTGTATAAAAGGTCAATGAATGTAAATTCTGTTATTTACTAGAAAATGGATAAGTGTTGCATGACTGTTGTAAGGGGGGTGTACTAAGAAATACCACAAATTCTATGAAAAGAGATGGTGAAGGAGACTAGGAATGGTTGCGTTAACCTTCACCAAACTAGTACCTTACTGGATTTAACTTGTCAGGCCAGAACAATCCTCTGACCCATAAATGAATTACAGTTAGGCTAGTAGGTGGGAAGACCTCCTCAAGAGTTAATGAGGGGATGGGGCAAAGAATCCATCTGTAAGGCTTCCAGACTTGACAATGGGCTAGGAATTCAAGACACACGCAACCTTGCTAAAAGAGGCAATAAAGGAAGGTGTGGTGGGAAGAGATAGACCTCTGAAGAGTGCAGAGATGAGAAGCTAAGCTCTCGGGTTCAAGGAAGAACTAAGAGATAAGAATTTTGGTTGCAGGAAATGGCTGAGAAGGTTATGATACAAGCTGATAAATGAGGTTGGTCCTCCTTACTTGGTATCGTGTAAACCATTTCCAAGATCATGCGGGAGAAGGTGAGTAACCTCTGTCCCTACGGTCGCTGAGATGGAAGAAAGGATTTTGTTGCAGAGCATCATGGTCTAGCTCAGGGGTGGCTAGTCGTAAATCTATTAGGAGTAACTTAGCCTATGGTTGGGTGGAAAAGGGAACCCCTTTTAGCGGTCGCTTCACGTTATCTGGTTTTGATAAGTATTTTCCCCGTTTTACGTATTGAATTGGAATAATGGATGAATGCTTGGATTTATACATATGTGTATTTATAAATGAATTCTGTGATGATATGTGTATGCCTCCATCGCTTTGTAAACTTACACTTCTGATTGATAGTCTGTATGCCTATCTTAGCTCCTAAGGATTCCTGGGACATAAACTTGTAAGACGGTCGAGATAGGAGATATTGTGACGACCTGAACCTGTCCAACTGAAGAGAATACCTGTTCTAGACCCCTTGTTATACGACTGGGATTCCAGACCCAAGTCCTTAAACATTTCATGGTAAATACAAGGAAGGATAGAGAAGTTGAAGCCTTGAAAAGGTGTCTTCATTTGGAAGACGAGCAGATGAGATCCATTCGAGAGGACCCATATGACCAATATCCAGGAACATAAGGCTAAGCCTAAGGAAGTTATGTACCCTTCGGTTCGGAGCTCCGAAAATCTTGGACTTCAGAGTATGATTGACCTCACCAACCTCATAATGGTCGAAGGTAATTGGGAGACTCGATTTCCCATAAGGTTGATCGACGTTAGGCGGTTCCCTAGGTGGTTAGGTGGACCTGCCTAACCAACTACACCAAGATATGAAACCTCGAAGGCCAGATCCATGAAGGACTCAGAACCGTAGATCGAGGGATCCTTCGGGTCCCTTCCCAGCCATTGATATAACAGGGATGCATTACGCTAACCTCTTTTGTTCATATATTGGGAACTTTGGGAGATATGAGGAGTTTGCATCGTAGCACTTCCGAACAACGAATCCTTGAGATAACCATAGTCGTAGATCTATAAATCTACATGGTCAAATCTAAATCTTGAGATCGGAGGAGTGTTAGAAGCCTGTCAGTCTGGGGGTGATGTGGTGTAGTGACGCCTTAGGGTGACATGGACCCCAACTGGCGTGATACGTGTCACTCAGATTCTTGTGCGACACATGCCCTATAGGCCCATTGGACATGTAACACATGTCACCTTGACCCCTCTTATGTGTTAGTTCTTGATACGTTTTCACCTAGCCAACGTGGTTGGCGAAGTGACTGGGACTCCAGAGAGTCCGGTATGTAGCATTGTAGAGAGACAGAAACGGTCCAAAATCCAGAGCCATGTGGTGAGCTTACGAGACTTCAGAGGTTCAAAACTTCGGAGGGTCTTGTGCGTAGATAGTAAATAGGCGTGAAGCGCCGAAGTGTCGAACCCCTCCACAGTTGACATAAGAGGAAGAGAGTAAGTCTAGTCGTGAGATCGGATTGTGGATGGTCTTCCACCGTGGAGGAAGAAACGTGGAAATAGTATGTGTGAGGTAGATCCATGTAGGTGCTACATGGCCCTCAACCAATAAACGACCAAGGAAATTCAACGAGGTATATGCACTGATTATGGACTCGGTTTTGAGCATAGATACCATGGCTTGAAAACTCTGGACAAATAGAGCGTAGTAGAAACCATGAATGAAGGATTTGATCGATTAAGGATAATGAAATTTTGAGGCCCCATCCCTAGGAAATCCACACAGGGGTCAGGTGTGTTACATTATCCACGTGGAGGTTGAAAATGATAGGTGGCCCCATGGGAAGTCACCAGATGGATTGAATCCCCTTCTCAGCAAAGAATCTTGAAGTCATAAAAAAAATATTCAAAGAATCTCTACATGAAGTTAAGGGAGTTCAAAGTTTTCTTGAAGGTTGATTCAAATATCAAGCCAAATTCTCCCATCATGCCCTTCGCTCACCTACTCCATGTTCAAATATTTCAATTGATTGATCAGGATCGATTTGCATGTTGACTTCCTTGTGCATTGTTTGAACTATCGATTTATAGATCGAGACCAATGCCTTCGCCTCGCTCTGCTCTGATGCCTCAGTTGGCCCCATCTACACTAATTCGACCCCCCCGATGCCTTCATTGGCCCCATGTACATTGTTTCAAACCTCTCTAGTGGCCCAAATTCATATTTTAAATGCATTCACTAGGATTCGATTACAAATGTGGGTGAATATTTGTATTCTAAAGAGAGAAATGAACCAATGAGAAGAGAACACTAAGATAGGATCCCCATGTGTGGAACTTGATCTTTCACCATGAGGTGTTTTCATCCATGCTCCTAAATTTATGAGGTTAAGAGGGAGTGAAGGGCCCCTAGAAACTTAAGTTTTCTTAGACTTCAAGTAAAAAACCACCTAAATCAAAGAACCAAGCAAAATTACCAAGATAAAAATGCCTTCAAGACTGAATATTGGGCCTGCTTTTCCTAGCAATGTATAAATGCCCAAATTTAACATTTGCATAAAGGAGGTTATTCATTTTTGGATTTTAACTTTTATAGCTAAACATGGAGAACATAGAGATTGAATCCATCATCAAATGAAGATCTACCTAAAGTATCACAATTTGCAATAGCATATGGCTTTCTCTTCCTTCCACTTCTTATCTCCCCCATTCTCTTTCTAATTGTAATCATTCTCTAAGTAACAATCTCTATAGAGATGAACCAAAATCCCAAGACAATGTTCATTGTAATCCCAACCCTTGATGTATTTTCTAATTAGTAAAATACATATTTCAAACCTAAGACTTTTATAGTCCCTAACCCTAAATCCTTTGTTTATTGAATAGACTATTGGATTCATTATGAGATCAAGATCAAGGCTATAGCCATTGTTTTATAATTAATTCAAGAAAGTTATGATGTGTTTCTCTTCTTCATTTTCTATCCTATATCATGTTGAATAAGATAATAGATCTATGTTGTTCCTTGCCTATTAGTTTTCTTTCTAATACATATGTTCTAGGAAAGTAGTTATATCTCCTCATATGCCTGTATTTTTTTTCTTTAAGTCGTTCACCTAATTCAAGTAGATATTCGTGAGTGGGGTTCAAAATATCATTCCTATGGATAGAATCCAATCCAAATTCCCTTATTTGTTGTCCTCCCTTCGATTTTCCTCTAAAATTTAAAACTAGACACCCTAATTATGTTCAAATTATGTAGAAGACAATGATTCCATTCACCCACTTTCTTTGTCGTAAATCCAATCTAGGCATAGAGTGGTGTGGGAAGGGTGCACACTATGCATTCCCCCATGTGAGAGATAAGGGACAACTTAGGGAACAACAATATGAAAATGATTATTAATTGGTTTATTTTTTTGAGTAAGGTAACTTTCTACTTTGATTCATTTTTTTGAGTGAGCTAAAGTTTTACTTTGATTTTTTTTTTTTAATTTCTATTATTCATTAAAATATGCTAAAGATCTTAAGAGAAAAAAAATTCAAATTCAAAGTTTTGGTTAATTAGAAAAACTATAATTTATAATTAAATTTCAAATAAATTTGGGAAAGAATTTCCAAAAACAATGTTGAATTTATCCACTTCTTAACTTACCCCAACATAAAAATATATAATATCACAATAAGACTTTAGTGATATATCAAGATTTATTTTGTAATAGAAATATTTAAAAGTTTTATTAAATTGGTTTGATGGATTTAATTCAAAGATGTTTCTTTCATAGGCTAGATGCTACTCAAAAGTACATGACTACGCTAGAGGTAGCCTCATCAATGCTTTTAAAGATATATACTTAATTAATTAGATATATATTTACTTGTTTTAATTCGAGTTGTGTTAGCATTAGTTGCATTAGTTGATCTGGAGTTAGAGAAGTTGTATGTTAAAACATCATTCTTACATGAAGATTTAGATGAGTAAATATACATGGAACAACCAGAATAGTTTGTTCAAGATCACAAGAAAAGGTTTGTTTGCAGGCTGTCATTGTATTGGTCTGAGGCACTCTCTAGAAAATGGTACAAGAAATTTGATTTTTTCATGGTGAGCCAGAATTATACAAGGAATGAGTATGATCATTGTGTCTATTTTAAAATGTTCATTATTTGGTGCTTTATGTTGACGACATGATTTTAGCAAGCAAGAGCATGACATAGATCAACAGGTTAAAGGCTAGGATGTTTGATATGAAATATATAAGAGCAACACAACAGATCTTGAGCATGGAGATATTCACAGACGACATTGATGGTAAGATTTTGGTTATCATGGTTAAATATTTCACATGCAGTTGGTGTTCTCAATGGTCACATGGAAAATCCAGGTGAAGCAATGAAATGAATGCTTCAGTATTTTAGAAGCACTAGTATCACCTATATTTGGCTTGGAAGAAGGTGATGAATAGACAAGGGAAAGGTATCACTTAAAGTGTTGTTAAGGTGGATATTGTTGAAATGGTGACAAAAAATATGCACATGATGTATATATGAATCCTATTATTTAGCTTTTAGTTGAGATGAGGCAATATAAGTTAGAATATATAATTAATGAAGTAGTTATTGTAACTGTAGGAGAATTTGGTTTAAATATGGACTCCTTAGAGTTATATATTGAGAAAGGGATTCAAGCCCTCTCCTGGGTTGCTAGGTTGCTGGATGTAATCTCTATTTGTAGATCAATAAGATTAGGTTGCCTTCCTCCGTGGATGTTTCCTCTTCAAGGGGTTTTACCAAGTAAATTATTGTGTCTCATATGTGATTGAATCTATGTATGTTTCTTTGATTCTCTATTGTAAACTAATCTATGTAGGATCAAGGAACTAACAACTACTTTTTATTTTCTAAGAGCTTGTCTTCTTTAGACCTAAGAAAATAAAATAAGTTAATAACTTAAAGATTGTACCTTTACCAACCACCAAAAGATTATTTCAAGTGAAAACCTTTTTGGTTTATAAATTATCCCCTCCTTGACTCAGTGAGTTTTGTACTTTCCATTCACTCTTTCAACGAAAAATACTTACATCGTCAAATCTATTGAAAGATACTTACATTGTCAAATTTGTCACTAAGTTAAACAACCTCATAGTCAAAATCATATGAAACTTCCCTAATATGGATGTGATAGTTCTTTTCACCGAAACCATGTGAATTTGCCCTTAATTTTGAATATAGAATTTATCATGTCAGGTTAAGGTTCAAAGCAATAATAAGAATCATATGAATATTCACTAATATGGGTGTGAGAGTTCTTTTAATCGGAACCTTGTGAATGTGCCCATAATTTCGAATATAGAATTTATCAGGTCAGGTCAAGTTTCAAAGAAGTAATAATGGCCATAGTACATACCATCAACGAAACATTCTCAAAGTTCCAGGAAATAATAACCCCCTCCTACAAACCATGATAAACACACTCTCAAAGTTCCATGCAACAGTAAGGGTTAAGCAGCATGCTACATACCATGATAGGCACACTCTCGCACTATATATTGGCAGAGGTACTTTTAGTCTTTATTATATTTGTTCTGGTTGATGTTAAGATTAGTCTTTATTATTCCCTGCCGAAGCTGTAGAGGGACTATAGCGATCGATAATTCGTTGACTTCATATTAGTTTGTCCTTTGACTAATGTTTTTTGCATAATATCTATTGTTTGAACTAGAGAACTAAAAACATTATTTTTTATATAATAAAAAAAACCATTTATGTCATGATCTCATTGTATAATAGATTCGAGTTCTTATTTCCAAATTCACTATTCCCAATGTTTTTTGTATTAACATATCCAAAGTTTTTGATCATATACGGTCTTTTTGAATTTTTACTGTTTTTATTTAAATGTTTAGAGATCCAAAGTTTTAAGCATCGAGCGTCAGTTTTTTATTAGTTGACTTCATATTAGTTTGTTCTTTGACTAAATATTTTTATCAAACTCTTTATTGTTCGAACTATTTTTATTTATTATTATTATTATTAAGTACTTAAGGAGGCATATTATTATTGCGTACGTAAACATGCCTTCCACACTGCATTCTTTCTTAAATGTTTACACAACGCGAGGCCCTGGGACGATTTTGACAAGATTAAATGTTTACCTAACATGCCTCATAGCCTTAAATGTTTACTTAACATGCATGTTACAATACATTTTCCTCCGATTTTGGGATACAAATTTTTCTGCAGTGAATTTGGGAAATATTGTTCTTCACTAGCATTACTGGTTCACTGGTTGGTTCTTTCTCATTGGTTCGTTGGATGTTGCTTTATTGTTGTTTGATTCAAATTTGCAACTTTGAGATCCTGTAGCTACATTTGGACCTCTTCGTGCTTGTTTAGTGGTTTGTTTTTTGGTGCTTTCTCTTGTTTTCTTCAACTTTGCAAGGTTGAAGTCCTGCACCTGTAATTCGACCTGTTCTTTCACTTTGCAAGGTTGAAATCATGCACCCTTCTTTGCTTCAACTTTGCAAAGTTAGTTTCCTGCATTTGCAGTTGGACCTGTTGTTGCAGTTTTCACGGTTGGGATTTTGCATCCGCGATTGGAACTTCTCTTCTATTCAGTTTTAGTGCCATGGTTTCATTCCTATTCATTGTTTGTTGTTTACTACTTGCAGTTTGCAAGTAAGAATTTTCAATACTAGGAATGCCTGATTCAAAATCCTCTTACAGAACATCCTTGTATGTGACTACTATGACTAGAGAAACATGAGTGTATTGATGTCTTTTTCTTGTTATTTAACGTCTGTGATCGATTCATAACCCACCTCTGATGCAACCATAGTGACATATAAAAAAGGAAATCGAATTTTCTCCTCATATTTTATGTTCCTGAAAAGCATACGTTTGGTGCATTTTTTTCAGGTTGTTCCCTTCCAAAACATCTTGTTCCCCTTTGAATGTCAATGTTGGACACATAACCCACCTATGTTGCAACCATAGTGGCATATAAAAAATGAAATCGAATGTTCTCCTCATATTTTTTGTTCCTGGAAACCATACGTTTGGTGCATTTTTTTCAGGTTGTTCCCTTCCAATCACATATGACCACTTCCATGTCTTGGAGATCATACCATATCTCTTTGGAAAATATCAATGCAAAGGGGTTTGCAAAACGAATTCAAAGTTTTCATTGCAGAGCAAGCATCTACGAGGACCTTGTCATCCTTTCTTTCCAGGTTGTGACAGGGCATGCTTTTATTCTCTAGATCAAAAAACACATATAGCTATTGGTTATATGCTAGCCTTTGGGTCTTGCAAAAAATATTACTTCACCTTTTTCATATATGAACCTCGTCTTGTGGAAATGGTTCTTTGTAATATGAATGGCCAGTTCATTGATTTGTATTAGACTGGATTTCTCAATACCCAGTTTTAAAATATCTTCTTCATGTTGTAAGATAATTGAAACATCTTAGAATATATTCTTTGTCTTGCAAGATAATTAAAAACCTAACAAGTTGTGTTGTGTGTTGGTCCCGTTCCTATGGTAAATGTCCATAATGCCTAGTTCTTCCACTTTTGTTTATCCAACAGACCATTTATATGGGTTTTCTCAGTGGAAGACATCAACAAGTCGTTTCAGATCTATTTTAGTGTTTATTTATGAAAAGTGGGGATGAAAATAAATGGTGAATAGGACTATAAAACTATATACAATGGCTACCAAAACAATTATAGGATGCACACGTAGAATAAGTTCAAAAATGATATTCCTTAAATACTCGGTATTTGTGCTTAGCAAGTTTATAGTTTTATTTGATTTTCGTTACCTCTTGTATATGGTTCATTGTTCACTATAAATTTTCTTTCTTTTCATATGCTATAGAAACCATGGGGCATTGAATTTGACATGAAAAAAGTTGAAGGATACATAGTGGAATTGGTATGCAGTTCTGAACTTATAGTTTTCATTTTTCTTTTTTTTTCCTATTTGCATATTATCTAGATATAGCTAAGAAACATATTGAAAATCACAACTTAAAAGATGAAGCAAGTTATAGATTTTGAGTGCTATGAAATAGATATAGACTCCATTGTACATGACAACATCGACCAGGTATTGCATAGAAATGGGATTTTTAGATTAGATTAATTTTCGTATATTGTGGGAGATTGCCTCTTCGATGCATTTCAAGTTCTATTGCATGTTCGTCATTCCTCGACCGACCTGTGCAATGGATTGATAGATCATTTCTTGGCCTGTTTAGAAAATGGCTACATTGAGGCATTAGAGTCATATCAATACGAATTGGCATCTGATTTTCTTTTCTAGTTGCATGGAATACATGATGTCAGTACATATTTTTAAAAGATGCGGTTGTCTTCATATGCAACT
>JASDQU010307892.1:74047-85555 GCA_032191745.1 Picea mariana
CCCTGGCTTGGGCTTTCATGCCTTTAAGCACCCCTGTATTGGAAGTTGAAGATGTGTGCAGATTGGTAGAGGAAGAAATCAGTCCTACCTTCTTTCGAGCACTGCGGGTTTTAATCGGGGAGATCTCCATTCCTAAGCCACGAGACCAGGATAGATGCTTCTCTCGGAGGATTCCTAAAGCAGGTGTGGGTTGAGTGGGAAGTCAAGAGGATGTCCCCTGTAGTGCCTCCAAGCCCCAATAAGTCACTATAGGTATGGGATTGGTAGAATCGGGACAAGAAGGGTTTGACGAGTCTGTAATAGTGTTGGGGTCAGAAAACTTCAAATGGTTTGAAGGAAGGGAAGGGGTATTCCTATGTAAGTTGGATGAAGGTTGTTGTTGGACATCAAGATCCAAATAAGTGGGTAGAAGATTTGGATTATCTGATTCAGTGTGGGAGGGTTTTGGGGAAGCATTCATTGCCAGAGGTGCATTGGTATCCTGAGAGGCGTTGGAAAAAGGAGGTGTGTTTGAGTGGGAAGAAGGGTGCAAGGTTTCTGTCAATAGAGAGGGTTGTTGAGTAGTACAAGAATAGGCAGGGGGTCTTTCTACTGTAGAAGGGACTTGTAGGCTAATCGAGGTGAAGGTGGAGAGTGCAGAGGTGGTCACAAGATGCAGATCAGTGGAATTTTCTAAAAAATCCCTTTCCCAGAGTGAGATCTTAGAAAAAAGAGTAGGGCAGTATGATCTGAACTTACCAATAAGCATTCCCATAGAATCGTCAAGAGGACTTTCTCCTACATCTCCTGGAGCAGCAATCAGGCCAACATCCTTCTCTTCACTCATATAGGAAGTAGTGGGTGGGTCATCCATTGAGTCCTCAGACTTCCCATAGCTATTCCTCTTTGAACAATCATTTCTTAGATGGCCCATCTACTGACAATATGAACATCGGAAGGGAATCCCCAGGTAGTCCAGGAGTTGGATCATAACCTGCCCTCGCCACTCAAGTTCTAGATCCTCCATTAACCCTGCGTGAATGTCAATCTCAACCAAGACTCTGGCCATTTTTTTGTCCTAGGAGTTAAGGCACTGTTCATCAACTTTCAAGAAGTGAACAAGAAGGTTACCAATGGCCTTCAAAGCCAACTTGTTCCATAGGTTAAGAGGAAGACCCGAAAGCAGGACCCAAATGTGGCAAAGACTAAAGTATTTAGTGGCTGGGTTAAAGACTGTGCACCACCTGTTGGCCCTTGGTTATGGAAGGAAGTGAAGAAAAAGGAAGGAAAGGTAAAAAGCGAGCTTCGTGGGAGACACAGTAACTATCACAGAGTTGAAGTGAGCAAAAGAGCAGGAAAGATGGAGCGAAGTGCGGAAAATCAAGCCGTTGAACGAGGAGATTAGGGATGACAGATCAACAAGGATGAAGGATCGTGGACAACTCAAGAAGAAGAGAAAGCCATCATTGGATGATTTGGAGCACCACACAACAAAGAAGGAAAGATAGGCTGGCAAAGCCCGAAAAAAGCGGGTCAAGTTGACCCAGGGTTTTGGTATCTAGGGTTTTGGCACCTAGGTTTTGACCTAAGGTTGTCGGTGAGGGATTGTAATGTATAAATAGAGGTCAAGAGGACCTGGGTTGGGTTGGTCATTGAGTATTGGTATGATATTGTTGTTATTTCTCTATTGTGGAGGGAGAGGATTGTATTGTGAGATCTTCAGCTGTGTTCAGAGGTCAAGTCCTGCAGTTGGGTGTGCAAGAGGGTGAGAGAAAGAGAGAGAAGAAAGAAGATTTGCTAGCTGAGAGCGAAGATAAGAACTGTATGCTTTACCTTAATAAATCATAAGCATAGTTCTGTGGGTGTAGCCCTAGAGAGAGGGTGAACCACGTATATTTTGTGTTGTATGTGTGATTGATGCCTGGATCGTTGTCATTGTTATATTGTTATTTGCAATCTTATGTTAGATCGGATCTATAGGAGCGTAGGATAGACCTAAATGATAAGTGATATATGAATGTTGTATTGTTGTTGTGATAGATCCACTTGATATTCCCCTGGTTGTAGACATTCCTTTCCTACAACCCCCCTCTTAGCTTCTTCGGGTAAGACTGCATCTGCTTCGTAGGTGCTATCGAAAGGGCCAGTAGCTAGGGCTTGTTGGTGCGCTCTTGGAGTGAACCTCGGGTCTGCCCCTATGCAAACAAATGGTTTCGTTTCCAAAACAAGAATCTGTGTAAGGGAATGTCAAGGTGGTTCCCATAGAAGACAGAGATTCAGAAGTGGATAGAGGATCGAGAGAGGGACTTTGCTGAAGCCCAAAATAAGAAATCTAAACTAAGTACTAAAGGTTGGCTGTAGAGACACATCTTCACTGATATTCACGAGATCTTCTTTGGAGGAATCCATCAAGAACTATACGAGTGGTTAGCTAGGTTAGCTGATACCTAGTTCGAGATCAGATCTAGACCTCCTGTGGTTTGGACGTCAGAGTTGATTAAGAAGGTTAAGAGAGTCGACAATGCTATATCAAGGGCTGTAGATCACTAGTTCAATAGTACCATTGGAGGGTATATCACCGAATTTGCTGTTGATAGAACAAAATCATATAGCCAGGTCGAGATATACTTCTTCAAAGGACCCAGAGGAAATTTTTTATAATTTATGAAACTAAGAATCAAGATGTTGTTGCATGATAAGAATGTCTTGAAGATACAGTAGATTGGTTGGATCCAAAAAGGTTAATGTTCAAGAATTCAGACAACAACAGTGACACAGAAGCTGGACATACACGCAGTGGGAAAGTATTTCAAGGGGTTCACCTTGAGAACATGTTCAAGCAAAACTACGGAGACGAGAGTTTCTACAGTGGAGAAGAGGCAGATCTGACAGATGAAAAACATTCAGAACTGACCAGAGCTAAGGAAGAGGAAGCTGAAKAACTTTGCCAGAACGAGCCAGAAACATTAGGAACTACGTAKACCACTGAAGTAAGTAATATCAATCCTTCTATTMTTTCAGAAACGCCAAGTAATCAGAATATTCTGAATCACCAGAGTCCCCAGACTACTATTACTAGTAGTTCAATATCTACTCAAACAGGAAACCTAGGCAGCTCTATGGAAGATGAGATGAGGCTCCCTATMTTTAAAGGAGATGGAWYYGAAGATCTTGATCARCACTAGTTCCTGTGCGAGGYCGTATGGAACATTAAAAATATTACCGATGAAGCTGTTAAAAGAAACCAGTGTAGCACTACCTTGAGGGATCGGGCGCTGAGATGGTACATGAAGCTTGTCCAAGGACTTGTGCAGCCTAAGCCACTAAATGAGATCAAGAACGTGCTGGTTGTAGAGTTTARAAAACCTAAGTTGAAGTCACAGTTTATTACTGAGCTGAAGGAGATCAAACAGAAGGTAGCTGAACCTGTTTGGGAGTTCAATAAGAGATTCAAGACCCTAATAGGCCAATTTACTTTTAAGATCCCAGATGAGTAGAACAAAGAATGGTTCATCCCTGTTCTTTTACCACACATCAGAGTTCCCTTGATGCAACAGAAGATTGCATCGCAGGTAGAAGCTTTGGAGATCGCCATGAAGCTTGAATCAACACCTATGGGAGAATCTAGCTCAAGCATGAGCCAGATCTTGAGCCAGCTGACTAGTTTGTCTTTGTAGGTTGAGGATATGATGGACAAGGGGAAGGACAAAAGAGAAGAAATATGGTGTGTAAGATGCAGATCCGAAGGTCATGATAAAGAACATTGTCCCCTGTTTCATGAATATTTGGCCTCAGGAGCACTGATCCCCTTGAAGCAAGTTAACCTGCCCTGATGCGAAGTATGCAGAAACCGACATCGCCTTGGTGAGTGTTATTATATGAAAAAGTATGTTTAGACACCCACAAACATGTATTGCACATTTTGTAAGTCTGTAGGGAACGACGATAGAGATTGTAGGGCTTTCGACCTGATGCACGAAAGATCAAGAGACATATACAAGATCCAAGGTGAAGTACACCAAGAAGGAAACAATGCATCATATAATTCTCGAGGAAGAGGAAGTTTCAATCCTCACAATGGATACAGAGGAGGAGGAGGAGGAGGAGGAGGAGGAGGTATGGGTAGAGGTCGAGGATAAATAATATGTTACAACTGCACGCAACCAAGACATTTAACGAGGGACTGCCAGAACCCTTGTACAACTTCTAGTTATTGCAATCTTCAAGCATGTCATCGAGGACTACCCTTTGCTACTAGCTAAGCTTCAGGAAAGATGAGGACCTCAGCAAAATCCGCAAGTGCAACTGATATATGTTGAACCTCATAGAGAAGACCCTAGAGTCGTTGTTATCACTCGAGGAGGTGTTGCTATAGGAGAAGACAGAAAAGCCCAAGGAAATACCGCGGATGACCAAGGAGTCAGGAAAGCTACAGAGAAGACCTCACCGTTTGATGCTAAAAAAGAAAGACACATATTTGAGGAGGCAAGAAAAGAGTTCAAAGGAGATCAAGGGTCTTCATCAAAGAAAAAACCAGAAACCAAATAATATGGCATGCCTCAGGCATTTGATCAATCTACGTCGTCAACAGAAGGAAAAGAGGTAAGCAAACTCATGGAATTTTTGTGCACTTGTGTTAAGTTGATTCAAGAMAAAAGCATTGTAMAAGAATTACAATATTTAATCAAGMAGTATGAGCTAGGAAAGATAGACTCCCTACTAAATAGGGTAGTGCACCAAATTGGGAAAAGGRGGACAAATAAAGAATTACACCTAAATGCTCAAATAGGAGAATATGATATAGACTACGTGGTCCTCAACTTAGGGTTGGAGGTCAATGTCATGATGAAGMAAACYTGGGMACTGATGGGAAAACCAAAGTTGATCTATTCCCTTATCAGGCTTAGAATGACTAATCAACAAGTTGTCAGCCCATTTRGACAATTRGAGCATGTCCTTGTGGACATTGATGGAGTTAGAACCTTTGCATATTTTGAAGTAATTGAAATTGTTGATGACAACTGCCCTTATCCTGCATTATTAGGAATTGATTGGGCCTTCAACAATTCTACTGTTGTTGATATAAAGAAGAGGCATATGACATTTGAAAGACATTTCCTTAGGGTCATCGCACCTTTAGATCCAGATGAGGGTCCTCGATACACAGATCCTATCAGAGAAGAAGATCATGCGTACGAACTGGAAAACATCTAAAAACTAACAACCAAACAATAGGATTATATCAATCCTACAACTGATGGGAATATGAGTTGGCGAAGCAACAACACATGTTCATCAGACACAGAAGAAGCACTGGAGAACTCCCAGAACCAGATATATAAAGTCTCTACCAGAAGATGTGCTAGACTAACCAGAGAAGTTCACTGGATCGGCACAACAGTGAGTAACTTACCCACATTTGATGGGTTGAACCCTTTAGAAAACTTCTTATCGGATTTTGAGACAAGTATGCCAACACAACAGAGGCTCTTGGCAATGGATGAGGCCATGAAATCCACACCAGCAAGATGGTGGGGGACGCACAAAGGAAACATCACATACTGGACACGGAGTCAAACTTTGATGACAATGCAGTTCTCAGCACAAGTAGGAAGCTGTGAAGTGAGGTACATAGGTCAAAGTTGCCCAAAGGACCATGCGCAAAGCATCGAAGAGGCCTAGAGTGACATTCCTCGAGAACAATGGGTGCACATATTCATTAACACGTTGGACATGATCCCTATCAACTGGTACCTTCAAGCGGAGCTGGGCCTCGTCACTTCAGATTGGGAAGGTATGATCTAGAATTTTGTAACCAACTTTTTGCTTGAAAGTGAATTTCCTTCAGTAGACCAAGCATTACAGAATGTGAGATAGAAAGTATTCAAGGAGGCATTTGGCCTCCCTTTGGAGAAAGAAGATGATGAATGGACCGTGCCATTCTAGAAATTGCAAGGATGTTACAACATTAATGCCAATGAAGATGATGATCCGAGGAAGGTAAACATCGCTGAGACAGAAGGCCACAAAAATGTGGAAGGTCTAGAAGTTGAGCTACCATTCATAGGACAACCGATCAAAATAAAGAAATTCAATATTGGGATAGAGGAGACATCGAAGCTTTCCAATGTCAGAGATTATTGGGATGCTGCTACCATTGACAAGATTATAGAGTTATTGCATGAATATCAGGACTTGTTCCCGACCAAGTTCACTGATATGAAGGGAATCAAAGGGCCTATGGGTGAGATGAGAATACCTTTGAAACCAGATGTGAAGCTAATCAAGAAAATACCTTACAGACTGAACCTGGAATACAAGGAAAAAGTGAAGATCAAGCTCGACAGAATGTTGGAAGCAGGGATTATTGAACCTGTCGAAGAGTCGGAGTGGATCAACCCTATGGTGGTACAAGACAAGAAGACAAGAGAAATCAGGATATGTGTGGACCTCATAAAGTTGAATGATGCCTGTCTGCATGACCCTTTCCCTACACCATTCACAGACGAAGTGTTGGATAACGTGGGATGTCGAGAGGTATATTCTTTTACAGACAACTTTTCGGGATACCATCAAATCCGCATTGCCAAGGAGGACCGTCATATGACTACGTTTTCCACAGAGTGGGGATCCTACCAATATACAATAATTCCATTTGGATTGAATAATTCCCCAGCCATCGTTTCCAGGGTGGTGGTCAAAGCGTTCAAAGAATTTTTGCATAAATTTTTAGAAGCATACTTTGATGATTGGACTCTTTTTATTTTGTTGAAAAATCATATTGAATGTCTAAGGCTAATGTTGGACAAATGCAAGCAGTGTCAAATTGCTTTGAATCTGAAGAAATGCATCTTCTTCTCACCAATTGGAGTGCTATTAGGTCATATTGTATGCAAGCAGGGATTGCTAGTTGACCCATATAGAATTGCAATTATAGTTGATTTGCCACCTCCTACTTCATTCAAACAACTGCACACTGCACTGAGCCATACTGGGTATTATAGGAAATTTATCAAAGGATATGCCCAAATTACAGCACCAATGGAGAAGCTGTTGAAGAAGGACTTCCAGTATGAGTGGATAGATGAATGTCAGCAGAGCTTCGACACACTGAAACAAAAGATGATTATAGCACCCATTCTGGTTTTTCCAGATTGGAGCAAAGAATTCCATGTGCATGTTGATGCATCTTCTATTGCATTAGGAGCCGTACTGACACAACCTGGAGAAGGGGACGTTGATCATCCATTAGCATTTGCCAGCAGGAAGCTATCCACAGCGGAAGTTAATTACACCACTACAAAGAGAGAGGGACTAGCCATGGTGTATGCACTGCAAAAATTATGCCACTATTTGTTGGGAGGACACTTTTAAATGTTTACTGATCACTCTGCGCTGAAGTACCTAGTCAATAAGCTAGTGTTGGGGGGGTGAATATGCAGATGGCTTCTGTTTTTTCAAGAATATGATTTTGAGATCATAGTTAAGCCAGGAAGAATGAACAAGGGCCCAGACCACTTATCAAGGTTGGAACATGGCGAAGAACCTACCAGTTTGGAGGATACATTACCGGATGCACAGCTGCTCGCCATTAGAAATATTGATGACCACTTCATAGACAAAGTCCAGTTCCTGTCGACAGGAATGACTCCAAGTGAGTATACAATTCCTCAGAATAAACAACTAGTGCTGCATGCTGCAGAATTTTCACTTATCGTTGGACAACTGTACAAAATGGGACTAGATGAAATATTAAGGAGGTGTGTTATGGAGACAGAGCGACCACTGATCCTTGCAGAAGCTCATGAAGGCATCACACGAGGACATTACGCAGGGAAAGCAACTTCGCATAAGGTTTTGCGAGCTAGCCTTTGGTGGCCTACGTTACACAAATATACTAAAGAGTATGCCAGAGCATGTGATGTATGCCAGAGAACTGGAAAACCATCCCGAAGAGATGAAATGCCATTATCACCACAGATGACCCTACAAGCATTTGAAAAGTGGGCCATTGACTTTGTGGGACCTATAAACCCACCAGGAAAGCGCACAGGAGCAAGGTACATTATTACTGCGACATAATACTTAACCAGATGGGCCGAAGCTAGAGCAGTCAAGGACTGTAGTGCAAGTACAACTGCACGTTTTTTATTTGATGACATAATAACCAGGTTTGGATGCCCTAAGATCCTTATGAGTGATCAAGGTACTTTAAGGGTACCAACAGTACTCTGGGCTTATAGAACCACTTGCAAGAAATTAACAATGCAGACCCCCTTCAAGTTGGTTTATGGTCTTGAAGCTATTGTCCCGATGGAATACTTAGTACCAGGCCTAAGAATTGCTGCATTTACAAACATGAATGATACCGACGCTATTTGCGAGAGGCTTGCATAGTTGGTTGAATTGGAAGAAGACAGATTCATCGCAGGATTCCATCAGCAAGTTCAGAAGGAACGAGAAAATACCTATCATGACAGGCACATCAAGAACAATACATTCAAGCAAGGTGATTTAGTACTTGTGTATGACAATAAGTTTATCAAACACCTTGGGAAGTTCAGAACGCATTGGCTCGGACCATATGAGATTGCCTATGTTACAGAAGGAGGAGCTGTGCAGCTGAAGACATTAAAGGGAGACTGGAAGGAAGGATTGGTGAATGGGAATTGACTGAAGTTGTACTTTGATAACCAGCTTCCTTCCAGCTCTCAGTAAAAGCATGAGAAAAAGGGTCTAGGTACTAGGTGCAGTTGAAACTGGGTACCAGACATAGAAAAGACAGTCTGCACAAGGATGGAAAGGAGGCATAAAGCAGAAAGCAAGGGCTGCACTATGCAGTCCAAAGTTGAAGTAAAACAAGAGGATCAGATTTGAAGTGCCTCGGGACGAGTCATAGGTGAGTGTTGGGGGATTGTTGGCCCTTGGTTATGGAAGGAAGCGAAGAACAAGGAAGGAAAGGTAAAAATTGAGCTTCGCGGGAGACACAGTAACTATCGCAGAGTCGAAGTGAGCAAAAGAGCAGGAAAGATGGAGCGAAGTGTGGAAAAGCAAGCCATTGGATAAAGAGATCAGGGATGCCAGATCAACAAGGAAGAAGGATCGTGGACAACTTAGCAAGCAGAGAAAGCCATCATTGGATGCTTTGGAGCACYGCGCGACGAAGAAGGAAAGACAGGTTGGCAAAGCCTAAAAAAAGCGGATCAAGTTGACCTAGGGTTTTGGTATCTAGGGTTTTGGCACCTAGGTTGCGACCTAAGGCTGTCAGTGAGGGATTGTAATGTATAAATAAAGGTCAAGAGGACCTAGGTCGGGTTGGTCATTGAGTATTGGTATGATATTGTTTGTATAACTCTATTGTGGAGGGAGAGGATTGTATTGTGAGATCTTCAGCTATGTGTGAAGGTCAAGTCCTGTAGCTGGGTGCACAGGAGGGTGAGAGAAAAAGAGAGAAGAAAGAAGATCTGCTAGCTGAGAGCGCATATAAGAATTTTTTGCTTTATCTTAATAAATCATAAGCACAGTTCTGTGGATGTATCCCTAGAGAGAGGGTGAACCACGTATATTTTGTGTTGTATGTGTGATTGATGCCTGGATCATTGTCATTGTTATATTGTGATTTGCAGTCTTATGTTAGATCGGATCTATAGTTGCGTAGGATAGACCTAGCTGATAAGTGATATATGAATGTTGTATTGTTGTTGTGATAGATCCACTTGATATTCCCCTGGTTGTAGACATTCTTGTCCTCCAACCCCCCTCTTAGCTACTTCGGGTGAGACTACATCTGCTTTGCAGGTGCTACCGAAAGGGCCAACACCTAGGGCTTGTTGGTGCACTCTTCGAGTGAACCTCGGGTTTTCCCCTGTGCCAACACCACCTCTTTGACATGATACTGCCTCCTTCAAATGCCCAAAATTTGGAGATAATAAGTTCAACGTCTTTTGGAGTGTTGAAGACTAAACCAAACCAACCGAAATTGAGAGTCCAGTGCTTCGACAGATAGCCCAGGAATGAAAACCAGTGGGTTTGCATCCAGGCTTTGAATGTAGTGGAGCACCTAGACTTGTAGGCAAAACGTCCAACTAAAGCACAGAGCGATAGTTGGAACATTTCCTCCAACCCGACATCCATCCCAATCACCAGTCTTCTCCTCTGTTTCTTCGGCTTCAAGATCTTACCCGAGGTCTTGTTTCTCGTAGGTTTCGAGTTGTGAAATACAGGAGAGTGAAGTGCTGGAATATGAGCAGTCTCAGGAGGACTCTGTCGAGAACTTGTTCCGAGTCTGCTGTTGGAAGGAAAATCGCGGTTGCAAGTCTTGTGAGAGATAGTAACAAGAGTCGGGTGACCCTCAGAGTGAAGTACCGTGTCTGCAGAGGCAGTAAATTTATTGTTTTTTTTATTCACACTGGAGGAAGCCAAGTAGGAAGGCAGAGAGGCCTTAGATGTAGTATTTTGTGGAATATTTCCAAGTGGTACTCCGCCATTATTTTTCCCAGATTGTCAATGAAATAGTTGAGTTGATCACTCTTCCAAACCACCTTGTTTGTGGTACCTGGATGAAAACTGGCCGTTCCAAACATTATTTAATAAGTTCCCACCAATCAGATAAGGAGAAAACAGGCAAGGGACCAGGCTGTATCGAAGCGAGGGGCCAGAGAACTGAGTTGTTGACAAAAGTGAGAAGAAAAAAACAGATGATGGTGGGACCCCGATCAGGGCTTCTAAGAATATAGCAGAAAGTTCTTGCCAGAATGTCAGGGCAAAACCACTTTTGAGTTGAGGCTGCAAAAGTGTAAACCAGGTACTAAACATAGCAATCCGCCATGAAGATCAGTGTTCAAGTTCAAAAAATCACTAAAGATAGAATCCCGCCTAAAAGTTTTGTACGCCAATGCCTTCTCTCCATCTCTCCCTTAAGGATCGAAACTTGACAATGTGCATCATCAGTTAAACATAGTAAAAACTTATAACATTAATAGGTCAATAATAAATGAGTTTGTCTAACTGAACGGTTTTTTAGCTCTAATCTCACTATATAAATTTTCATGAAAATGAAATGTTTGTTGTTTAAAATCCATTTTTGAATGTAAAAATGGATTTTTTTAGTTCTAATCTCACTATATAAATTTTCATGAAAATGAAATGTTTGTTGTTTAAAATCCTTTTTTGAATGCAAAAATGGATTTAGCATGGTGAAAATCTCTGTGACACTAGGATTATACAAAAACAACTCACTCAAATTGTAAATCTAGCAATTTCTAGCCAAATTAAATGTCCTCAAAAATATAACCGAACAGATTTCTGGCAAATGTCCCCAAAAACTATCACCTTATACGGCATAATAAATGTTTTCAGTTAAACAGACGTATAGGTATTTTCATTTCTGGGGCAACTTGCCTGCCAACCTGGGTAAGGTGATTTCGACTGAGAGGCACCTATCTGGAGATGCCTGCCGACCGGGGGAAGGTGATTTCCACTGAGAGGCACCTTTACGTAAGACGTACGAAAACCCTCTGAAGGAAGCGA